>JAJQKJ010002299.1:0-158991 GCA_029574335.1 Rana kukunoris | reverse complement strand
CCCCCCCACCACCCCCCATATCCACATCCCCCCCCCCCCACCCACTGTAATACACATCTCCCCCCCCCACCACTGTAATATCCACATCTCCCCCCCCCCCCCCCCCCCCCCCCCCCCCCCCCCCCCCCCCCCCCCCCCCCCCCCCCCCCCCCCCCCCCCCCCCCCCCCCCCCCCCCCCCCCCCCCCCCCCCCCCCCACCACTGTAATATCCACATCTCTCCCCCCACTGTAATATCCACATCTCTCCCCCCACCACTGTAATATCCCTCTCCACCATCTATCCCCCCCCCCCCCACCACTGTAATATCCACATCTCTCCCCCCCCACCACTGTAATATCCACATTCCCCCCCCCCCCCCCCCCTCCCCCCCCACTGTAATATCCACAATTCTCCCCCCCCAACCACTGTAATATCCACTCCCCCCCCCCACCCCCCCCCCCCCCCCCCCCCCCCCACCACTGTAATATCCAACATCCCTCTCCCCCCACCACTGTAATATCCACATCTCCCCCACTGCAGTGACGTCACTAAGGTTGGTGTCACCCAGTGCAAAAAAAGTCACCCCCCCTCCATCAGTATAGACCATGGGTCTTCAAACTATGGCCCTCCAGCTGTGGCCCTCCAACAATGCCTCATGGGATGTGTAGTTCTGCAACAGCTGGAGGGGCCGTAGTTTGAGGGATCCCTGTTATAGACCCACCTCAGTGCAGACCCCCCCCCCCCCAGTAGTACACCCTCCCCCCTCAGTGCAGACCCCCCCCCCCCCCCCCCCAGTAGTAAAGACAGTAACCCCCCCCCCCCAGTGCAGACACCCCTTAGTAGTAAGACAGTAACCCCTCAGTGCAGACCCTTCATCAGTATGACTCCCAGACCTCAGACAGCGGTGTGTGTGTCCTTCGAGTGCGGGCTCCTCCTTGTGTGTGTGTGTGTGAACAGAGAGGAAGGCCGCCGATGGCTGCGCCCCCTAGAGCTAGGCCGAAGCCGCAGTCTTTTCTATTGCTATGGCCGCGGTGGCAATCAGCGGATTACGTCGTGTGCCGATCCGAAGGGGGTGGCCCGTTCAAATCACGGATCAACGGTGATCCTTTGCACCATTACTGGGTGCCAAAGTCTGTCACGCATTGTGTGTGATTTGGAGTACGCGCATGCGCACTGGCAATTGTTGTCTTCTTTTCCGTATGCGCATTAGCATTCGAAAAATTTCTGTTCATCAATCTGCAGTTCCGCTGGGCTTTACCAGCTATGCTAGTTCTTCTGAGGATTGTTCCCTGACAAATAATTTACCCCGCTGGCCACAGTCTAAGTTACGGTAAATTGGCCTCTTGTATAAAATGTTTAAAGACTAGAGTGCGAGTTCTTGAATCGTTTTTCTGTTATATTTTGTTTATTTTTTATATTTTTTTGGTTTATAGATGTCATTGTACTAAAGACTAGACGTGTATTTCATTTCCGTTCTGAATCAAAATTTGGACAAATCTTTTGTTATTTGGAAAGTCGCATGTATCCGCATTCTGAATCGCAATAGTAATGAATGTAAACAAATCCTCCAAAATAACGAAATTGGAATTCAAATTGAAATTTGATTTTGATTTCAAAATCAATATAAAATGTAAACCTATTGCAATTCTTAGATGTGAAACATTTTCCAAATTTAGTCAAAATGAATAAAATGCAACGAATTTGAAAAAAGGAATACTTCATATACTCGAGGATAAACCGACCCGAATATAAGCCGAGGCACCTAATTTTGCCACAAAAAAACTGTGAAAACATATTGACTCGCATATAAGCCTAGGGTGTCCATGTGCCCATGCCTCTCTGTGCCCATGCCTCTCTGTGCCCATGCCTCTCTGTGCCCATGCCTCTCTGTGCCAATGCCTAGACTTACATTTAACATGGGAGTATATAGAAGGGGTGCCCAGCTTTGGAAAATCGGTGGTCCCCCAGACAGCAAACTTGTAGAGGACAACTGGGGCTACATGTGTGCCAAGTTTCGGGTCCAGGGGACCTACGGCCGGCCGGTACTGTGTCCCCAAAGTTAGCGGAGAAATTACCGTTTAAAATGGGAGTCTATGGAAGGGGTGCCCGACTTTGAAAAATTGGTGCTCCCCGGCCGTAGGTCCCCTTGGGCAACAAACTTTGCACACTTGTAGAGGAAGCGTGGGGCTATATGTGTGCGAATAGGGGACCTCTGGCCGGCCGGTACCGGGTCCCCAAAGTCCGGGAGATCAGGCGCAAAAAGGTGACTCTAATATAAGACGAGGAGGGCATATTCGGCACCAAAAAAATGTGCCGAAAAACTCGGCGTATATTCGAGTATATACAGTAATACGGTAACTAAACAAATTCTGAAAAAGAATTTGACGAATTTAACTAAATTTCAATTAGTTGATTAACAAATCTAAATGAAACACATTTTTTCATTCTGCACGTGTCTACCAGACACTCCTCTAGTCTTCAAATATTTATAGAGACGTTGGGCCAATTGTGGGGTATGATGAGGTGTAAAGTTCAGTGTTTTTGATTAATTAGAACTTTAGTCCAGTTGACTCAATTTTTTCAATTTGCATTGTTTTTAGATGCTTCAAAGGTTCTCGACTGAACCGTATAAACAATCAGAAACGCCTTTTTCCCACCAGCCGTGATCGTATAGTGGTTAGTACTCTGTGTTGTGGCCGCAGCAACCCCGGTTCGAATCCGGGTCACGGCATCTTTTATCAGTCTTCTTCCATTACATTTATATATGGCTAGCATAAGGAGAAGCCTAGAACTGTCATATAACTTTGGGAATTGTTCTATTTCATGGAAGTGCTGTGTCAACTGGAGAATTTACAGTGAATTCGGAAAGTATTTACAGCGCTTCACTTTTTCCACATTTAGTTATGTTACAGCCTTATTCCGAAACAGGTTACATTATATATTCGACTATAAGCCGACCCGAATATAAGCCAAGGCACCTAATTTTACCACAAAAAAATGGAAAAACTTGACTCAAGTATAAGCCTAGGGTGTCCATCTGCGTGCCTCACTGTGCCCGTGGCTCACTGTGCCCATGCCTCACTGTGCCTGTGCCTTGACTGATGTTTAACATGGGAGTCTATGGAAGGGGTGCCTGACTGTGAAAAATCGGTGCTCCCCGGCCGTAGGTCCCCCGGGCAACAGACTTTGCACACTTGTAGAGGAAGAGTGGGGCAATATGTGTGCAAATAGGGGACCTCTGGCCGGCCGGTACCGGGTCCCCATAGTCCGGGAGATCGGGCGCAAAAAGGTGACTCCAGTATTAGCCGAGGGGGGGGGGGGCATATTCAGCACCAAAAAATGTGCTGAAAAACTCTGCTTATACTAGAGTGTATACAGTAAGGGCCCTTTCACATGGGTGGATCGTATGTGTGCTTTTTCATGCATCTGTGTACGGATGAAAAAGGGACATACATTGATCCCTATGAGATCGCGGTTGTCGGCGGGATGAACAGTGTCAGTGACATATGGTCACTGACACTCGGCACCACACCGCCACCACACCAGCAGCACCTAGTTGGGGGAGAGAGGAGGAGACTCAGACCTCCATGCTGCCACCAGGCACAAATGCCATCACCATTGTTGCCTCCATTCGCATGTGATTATGCGGGGGGTGGGGGGGCGAAAAAAAAACTGCCCCGGGCGCCCATAACTCTGGTTACGCCACTGCTTTCGTTTTCAAATATTTATAGAGACCTTGGCCCAATTGTGGGGTATGATGAGGTGTAAAGTTCAGTGTTTTTGATAAATTAGAACTAGAGGTCGACCGATATATCGGCCGATATTTGGTGTTTTTTAATCAATCGGGATCGACCGATGCGACTTGCTAAAAAGCTTCTGTAATAGAAGTCAATGCAAGTTGCCTGAGAAGTTTAATTCTCCCTCCTGGGCAGCCTGCCAAGTTTTGAGAAAAGATATACAATGTTGCTACTTATCAATTAACTGAACTCTGTGAAGAAGTTCTCAGTTTAACCATTTAAAGACTAAATCTTTTTTGACACTTGTTGCTTACAAGTAAAAATCATGTATTTTCTGCTAGAAAATCACTTGGAACCCCCAAACATTATATATATATTTTTTTTAGCAGAGACCCTAGGAAATAAAATAGCGATTGTTGCAATATTTTATGTCACATGGTATTCACACAGCGGTCTTTCAAACGCATTTTTTTGGGAAAAAAATACACTTTAATGAATAAAAAAAAACAAAACCGTAAAGTTTTCCCATCACTTCCTGATTCCCTTACTTAAACCCCCTTTCTGACCAGACCAATTTTCAGCTTTCGGTGCTCTCACAATTTGAATGACAATTACTCAGTCATACAACATTGTACCCATTTGAAATTTTTGTCCTTTTTTTCACACAAATAGAGCTTTCTTTTGGTGGTATTTGATCACTTCTGGGTTTTTTATTTTTTGCGCTATAAAAGAAAAACGACTGAAAATTCTGTAAAAAAATAAATAAAAAAATCTTGTTTCTGTCATATTAGCGGGTTATTTCTCACACACAGCATATGCACCACAAATTACACCCCAAAACACATTCTGCTATTCCTCCCGAGTATGGCGATACCACATGTGTGAGACTTTTACACAGCGTGGCCACATACAGAGGCCCAACATGCAGGGAACGGCATCAGGCGTTCTGGAACACCCAGACCAATTCTGACATTTCTCTCCTACATGGAAAAATCATCATTTATTTGCTAGAAAATTACATAGAACCCCAAAACATTATATATGCTTTTTTAGCAAAGACCCTAGAGAATACAATGGCGGCCGTTACAACTTTTTATCTTGCATGGTATTTTCGCAGACATTTTTTGAACGTGTGTTTTAAAAAAAAACAGTTTTGTGCTTAAAAAAAATAAAATAATGTGAAAGATGAAGTTACGCCGAGTAAATAGATACCCAACATGTCGCACTTCAAAATTGCGCACACTCATGGAATGGTGCCAAACTTCGCTAATTAAAAATCCCCATAGGCGACGCTTTAATTACTTTTATTGGTTACATGTTTTTAGTTAGAGGAGGTCTAGGGCCAAAATGATTGCTCTCGCTCTAACGTTCGCAGAGATACTTCACATGTGTAGCCTGAACACAGTTTTCATATGTGGGCGGGACTTACATAAGCGTTCGCTTCTGCATGCGAGCACACGGGGAAAGGGGTGCTTTAAAAAATGGGTATTGCAGAGTATTGGGGTATTGCAGAGTATCACGCAGGGTATTGGGGTATTGCAGAGTATTGCGCAGGGTACTGGGGTATTGCAGGGTACTGGGGTATTGCACAGTATTGCGCAGGGTACTGGGGTATTGCAGGGTACTGGGGCAGGGATGGCTGAGCTGGGATGGATGGCTGGATCTGTGACTGCATTTGTCACAGATCCAGCCACAGCGCTGCTGCTGCCACCCGCTCCCCCCCTCTCTCCTCTCACACTGTACCGAACGGTACAGAGAGGCCTGGTCCTGCACTTCCGCGATTGCGCGTCCCCTAGAACAGTGTTTCCCAACTCCAGTCCTCAAGGCACACCAACAGGTCATGTTTTCAGGATTTCCCTCAATTGAAACAGCTGTGGTAATTACTAAGGCAGTGAAACTGATCGAATCACCTGTGCAAAATAATGGAAATCCTAAAAACATGACCTGTTGGTGTGCCTTGAGGACTGGAGTTGGGAAACACTGCCCTAGAAGACCCGGAGCATTACGGATCACGGTAAATTGCCGCTAATAGCGGCCGTTTACCACGTGATCGCGCAGTCAAATGACGTCGCAATCACTTGTAAACAAACCGGCGTCATTTGATGACGCGCAATCGCGGAAGTGCAGGACGAGGTCCCAGGGACGTTGTCCCAAAATAACTCCACTGCGCCGTAGCAGTAAAATGCCTATGGCGTGGTGGGAAAGTGGTTAGAAGCCAACAGCTACAGTATTTGTAGCTGCTGACTTAATTTTTTTTCAGCGGAACTCCGCTGCTTTCCACTGGACTGTCATTCTAGTGGCGCTATTTGACAGCTAGCGGGGCACTTATATCCCAGCTAGCGGGCCGATGAAGGGGTCAAATGCTTTTGTGTAGCACCACTGCAGATGCGCTTTGCAGGCTCTTCGGCAGCGGTGACAATTATTTCAATGGGCAGGAGTGGTGGAGGACTGGTATACACCGCTCCAAAGATGCTGCTTGCAGGACTTTTTTTTTAACATCCTGCATTTGGGCTTTCACACTGAGACTGCAGGGGAGCCATTTTTGCAGGTACTTTATAGGCGCTATTTTTAGCCCAAAAGCGCCAGAAAAACGCCCCAGTGTGAAAGGGGTCTAACTGTTAGATTTTATGAGATGAAGGGGGGGGGAATTAAAAATCGGCCTAACATATCGGCCCAAAAAAATCTGCATCATAATTCGGCCATCGGCCGGCGCGATTTCTAAATATCGGCATCGACCAGAGAAAAACCCATATCGGTCGACCTCTAATTAGAACTTGTCCAGTTGACTAAATTTTTGCAATTTGCATTGTTTTTAGATGCATCAAATGTCAAAGGTTCTCGACTGAACCCTATAAACAATCAGAAACGCCTTTTTACCCACCAGCCGTGATCGTATAGTGGTTAGTACTCTGTGTTGTGGCCGCAGCAACCCCGGTTCGAATCCGGGTCACGGCATCTTTTATCAGCCTTCTTCCATTACTCTAATATATGGCTAGCATAAGGAGAAGCCTAGAGCTGTCATATAACTTATACAATGGGAATTTTTCTATGTCTTGGAAGTGCTGTGTCAACTGGAAGATTTAGGCTGCATTCACATCTGAGCGTTTTGTCGCCCGAAAGCGCGACGCTCAAAGACGCTAGAGGGGAAAAATAACATTATTCTGTATGGAGATTGTTCACATCTCCAACGCGAAACGTTGAACGCTGAAAGAACGTCGAATGGCTGAATTTCAAACAAGTCCCGGACCCCTTTTTTGACGCGCAAATCGGGCTGCTTGGGCGTTTTACATTGATGCCAATGACCTGTACAAAACCGCGGGGAAAAACGCTGCAAATCACCTACGCCTATGTGTGAATGCAGCCTTACAGTGAATTCGGAAAGTATTCACAGCACTTTTTCCACATTTTGTTATGTTGCAGCCTTTGTTCCAAAACAGATTACCGTATATATTCAAGTATAAGCAGACCCGAATATAAGTCAAGGCACCTCATTTTACCACAAAAAAATGGTAAAACTTGACTCAAGTATAAGCCTAGGGTGTCCATCTGCGTGCCTCACTGTGCCCGTGTCTCACTGTGCGGCCTGTGCCCGTGCCTCACTGTGCCCGTGCCTCACTGTGCCCATGACTAGACTGACGTTTAACATGGGAGTCTATGGAAGAGGTGCCTGACTTTGAAAAATCGGTGCTCCCTGACCGTAGGTCCCCCGGGCAACAAACTTTGCACACTTGTAGAGGAAGAGTGGGGCCATATGTGTGCAAATAGGGGACCTCTGGTCGGCCGGTACCGGGTCCCCAAAGTCCGGGAGATCAGGCGCAAAAAGGTGACTCCAGTATTAGCCGAGGGGGGGGGGGGGAGCATATTCAGCACAAAAAAAATGTGCTGAAAAACTTGGCTTATACTCGAGTATATACAGTAAGGGCCCTTTCACACGGGCAGACCGTATGTGTGCTTTTTCATCCATCTGTGTACAAATGAAAAAGGGACATACATTGGTCCCTATGAGATCACGGGTGTCGGCGGATGAACATCCGCTGACACTTGATCTCGCCCGCTTCCGCATTCCTCCGATTCTGTAGACGGAGGAAAACCCTATTTTTCCTTCCATCATCGGATCGGGTAAACACGGACAGATGGTCCGTGTTCATCCGATCCCCCCCATAGGGGAGAGCGGAGAAAAAACAGGGCAGTCCCTGCACAGTGTGTGGGGACCGCCCTGTCATCCGCCGGCTTAGCGGGGATCAACGGAGCGATCTCCGCTGAGCAAGCGGAGGTTCGCGGGGCAGATCATTACTGATCCGCCCCGTGTGAAAGGGCCCTAATGCAGTAACTAAACAAATTCTAAAAATGTATTTGACGAATTTGACTAAATTTAAATTAGTTAATTAACAAATCCAAATGAAACACATTTTTTCATTCTGCACGTGTCTACCAGAGACTCCTCTAGTCTTCAAATATTTATAGAGACGTTGGGCCAATTGTGGGGTATAATGAGGTGCAAAGTTCAGTGCTTTTGATTAATTAGAACTTGTCCAGTTGACTAAATTTTTGCAATTTGCGTTGTTTTGAGATGCATCAAAGGTCAAAGGTTCTTGACTGAACCCTATAAACAATCGGAAACGCCTTTTTCCCACCAGCCGTGATCGTATAGTGGTTAGTACTCTGTGTTGTGGCCGCAGCAACCCCGGTTCGAATCCGGGTCACGGCATCTTTTATCAGCCTTCTTCCATTACATTTAATAAGGAGAAGCCTAGAGCTGTCGTATAACTTGTACAATGGGAAGTGTTCTATTTCATGGAAGTGCTGTGTCAACTGGAAGATTTAGGCTGCATTCACATCTGAGCGTTTTGTCGCCTGAAGCGCGACGCTCAAAGACGCTAGAGGGGAAAAATAACATTATTCTCTATGGAGATGGTTCACATCTCCAGCGCAAAACGTCGACCACCGAAAGAACGTTGAACGCCTGAATTTCAAACAAGTCCCGGACCCCTTTTTTGACGCGCGAATCCTGCTGCTTGAACGTTTTACATTGATGCCAATGACCTGTACAAAACCGCGGGGAAAAACGCCGCAATTTGTCCCGGCAAATTGCGGTAAAAATCGCTGCAAATCGCCTACGCCTAGGTGTGAATGCAGCCTTATAGTGAATTCGGAAAGTTTTCACAGCACTTCACTTTTTCCACATTTTGTTATGTTACAGCCTTTGTCTCAAAACAGATTACTGTATATATTCAAGTATAAGCAGACCTTAATATAAGTCAGGGCACCTCATTTTACCACAAAAATAATGGGAAAACTTGACTCAAGTATAAGCCTAGGGTGTCCATATGCGTGCCTCACTGTGCCCGTGCCTCACTGTGCTTGTGCCTCGACTGACGTTTAACATGGGAGTCTATGGAAGGGGTGCTTGACTTTGAAAAATCGGCGCTCCCCGGCCGTAGGTCCCCTGGGCAACAAACTTTGCACACTTGTAGAGGAAGAGTGGGGCTATATGTGTGCGAAGAGTGGACCGCATTTTCATCCATCTGTGTACGGATTAACCACTTTAGCCCCGGGCCTGTTTTTGAGATTCGGTGTTTACGAGACTAAAACATTTTTTTTTGCTATAAAATTACTTAAAACCCCCAAACATTATATATTTTTTTTTCTAACACCCTAGAGAATAAAATGGCGGTCATTGCAATACTTTTTGTTACACCGTATTTGCGCAGCGGTCTTACAAGCGCACTTTTTTTGGAAAAAATTCACTTTTTTAAATAAAAAAATAAGACAACAATAAATTTGGCCCAATTTTTTTACATATTGTGAAAGATAATGTTACGCCGAGTAAAATGATACCCAACATGTCACGCTTAAAAATTGCGCCCGCTCGTGGCATGGCGTCAAACTTTTACCCTTAAAAATCTCGATAGGCGATGTTTAAAAAATTCTTCAGGTTGCATTTTTTGAGATACAGAGGAGGTCTAGGGCTAGAATTATTGCTCTCGCTCTAACGATCGCGGCGATACCTCACTTGTGTGGTTTGAACACCGTTTCACATATGCGGGCGCTACTCGCGTATGCGTTCGCTTCTGCGCGCGAGCTCGTCGTGAAGGGGCGATTTAAAAAATTTTTTGTTTTCGTATTTATTTGTATTTATTTTCCCAATTTTTAACACTAAAATAAAAAAAAAAAAAAATATCACTTTTATTCCTATTACAAGGAATGTAAACATCCCTTGTAATTAGGGTTGTCCAGATACTAGTATCGGTATCGGGACCGATACCAAGTATTTGCGGGAGTACTTGTACTCGCACAAATGCTCCCGATACCTAAATAGAATACTTTTTTTGTATTTATCAACATGTTCTGTGAAAATTCTTTGAGTTATTTACTACTGTGTGACAAGCAAATAAAACATTTTTATTCTTTTATAATGTCTTGAGTTAGAGTTCTTCATAATTCTAAAGAAAATATCCCTAGTCTGTATTGTGGATTGAAAACGGTCACATGACATTTAAAAAAAGTATCGGTATTCGGTATCGGCGAGTACATGAAAAAAAGTATCGGTACTCGTATTCGGTCCTAAAAAAGTGGTATCGGGACAACCCTACTTGTAATAGAAAAAAGCATGACAGGTCCTCTTAAATATGAGATCTGGGGTCTAAAAGACCTCAGATCTCATATTTAGGCTAAAATGCAAAAAAAATACCAAAAATTTTAAATGTCATTTTTCAAATGACATTTAAAAAAATGTCTCTTTAAGACGCTGTTTGGAACTGACGTTTGACGTCACTTCCGCCCAGCAGAGCTACGGGGATGGACGAGGGGAAATTTTTTCCCTCACTCGCATTCCCGCTGAACAGACGAGCGCACCCGATCGCCTCCGCCGCTACCGACGGCTCCAGTAAGCGGCGGAGAGCGCGGGAGCGCAGCGGGAGGGGGGGGACGACGCTCGCCCGCCACCGATAACGGCGATCTCGCGGCGATTCCGCCGCAGAGACCGCCATTATCGTTTACCCGACCGCCCACAGAAGAGATGGATATCTCGGTTGTTGCCGTTACCGAGATATCTATCTTCAAAGTGCCGACGTATACCTGCGGTGGGCGGTGGGGAAGTGGTTAAAAAGGGACATACATTGGTCCCTATGAGATCGTGGGTGTCGGCGGATGAACATCCGCTGACACCTGATCTCGCCCCCTTTCCGCATTCCTCCGATTCTGCAGACGGAGGAAAACCCTATTTTTCCTTCCGTCATCGGATCGGGTGAACACGGACAGATGGTCCGTGTTCATCCGATCCCCCCCATAGGGGAGAGTGAAGAAAAGACAGGGCAGTCCCTGAGCAAGCGGAGGTTCGTGGGGCAGATCATTACTGATCCGCCCCGTGTGAAAGGGCCCTAATATGGTAACTAAACAAATTCTAAAAATTAATTTGACGAATTTAACTAAATTTAAATTAGTTAATTAAGAAATCCAAATGAAACACATTTTTTTCATTCTGCACGTGTCTACCAGAGACTCCTCTAGTCTTCAAATATTTATAGAGACGTTGGGCCAATTGTGGGGTATAATGAGGTGCAAAGTTCAGTGTTTTTGATTAACTAGAACTTTAGTCCAGTTGACAACATTTTTGCAATTTGTGTTGTTTTGAGATGCATCAAATGTCAAAGGTTCTTGACTGAACCCTATAAACAATCAGAAACGCCTTTTTCCCACTAGCCGTGATCGTATAGTGGTTAGTACTCTGTGTTGTGGCCGCAGCAAGCCCGGTTCGAATCCGGGTCACGGCATCTTTTATCAGCCTTCTTCCATTACATTTAATAAGGAGAAGCCTAGAGCTGTCATATAACTTATACAATGGGAAGTGTTCTATTTCATGGAAGTGCTGTGTCAACTGGAAGATTTACAGTGAATTCGGAAAGTATTCACAGCGCTTCACTTTTTTCATATTTTGTTATTTTACAGCCTTTTTCCAAAACATTTTATATGTATTATTTTCATTAAAATTCTACAAACGGTACCCTGTAATGACAACATGAAAGAAGTTTGTTTAAAATCTTTACAAATTTAATAAAAAATGTAAATTAAATAAATCCCATGTACATAAGTATCGCAGCCTTTTCTCAATACTTTGTTGAAGCTCCTTTGGCACCAATTGCAGCCTCCAGTCTTTTTGAGCATGATGCTATATTTGCGATTTAACCACTTAAGCCTTGGGCCATTTGGCTGGCCAAAGACCAGAGCACTTTTTGCGATTCGGCACTGCGTCGCTTTAACTGACAATTGCGCGGTCGTGCGACGTGGCTCCCAAACAAAATTGATGTCCTTTCTTTTGGTGGTATTTGATCACCTCTGCAGTTCTTATTTTTTGCGCTATAAACAAAAATAGAGCGACAATTTTGAAAAAAAATCTATATTTTTTTTATTTTTTGCTATAATAAATATCCCCAAAAATATATATAAGAAGGCCAGTATGGTGGCCTGAGTTTATGGGAGGAGCCCGGAGGGTATTTAAGCAGCCCACTCACACATGCTCTTTGTCGGTTCAGTGTGCAGTACTACATGTCACTGGGCCGACTCTTCCCAGCTCACCTCATGTCCGTGAGTCTGCGCATTCAATCGCATTCGACACCCTCCCGCCCTTCCCTTTTTCAGGGCACTTCTCAGCATATCCTTCTTCAATTAACTACCCATTACTTACTTTGGGTATGCCCCCTTTTCTTGGCATACTGACCAGACCACCAAGGCACACTTCAGGTCTATTTATGTTGTAAGTCTTGTCGCGTGTTTATGTGATCCACATCACTCTGTCAGAGGGCCACGACCATAAATATTTTTTTCCTCATTTTAGGCCGACACGTATTCTTCTAACTATTTTTGGTAAAAAAAAAAAATCACAATAAGCGTTTATTGATCGGTTTGTGCAAAAGTTATAGCGTCTACAAAATAGGTAATAGATTTATGGCATTTTTATTAACAATTTTTTTTTTTTACTAGTATTGGAGGCGATCATCAATTTTTATCGTGATTGCGACATTATGGCGGACACATTTTAGTTTCAATGATTTTTATTGAAGAGTTTTCAAAAGAAAAACATACATCATATAGAAAGATACAGCGTAACAGTGTCAATAACAGAAATAGAACCTACCAGATCTTGAGGTAGAAACCGCATATACCAATAGTCAATCTCATAGGAGAGTAAAATATATGCCAACATCATCCCACCCCAAGTAAGACGAGTCTATCTACCCCAGGACAGATAGCCACCCTGTAATAAATCTGATGAGACTCCCCCACGGGCGAGGCGCAGTGCTTCCCATCCCTCGAGAGGCCCCAACGGGGACACACTGCCTCTCGGGGAAATGTGAAGAGCACCCTCCCACCCTAGACCAGCCGCCAACTACCATTAAGCGAATGGGTGATGTTGACACTCAAATTCATTGCGAATTCGAGATGTTCTTCTCAGACGCAGTAGGTAAAAGTAACCAAATAGAGAAAAAAAAAACAGAAAACAAAAACAAAAAAATATTTAGGCAAACACCAAGTGAGGTGGCAGAAAGAGGAATTAAAGGGGTTGTAAAGGTACAATTTTTTTTACCTTCATGCATCCTATGCATGAAGGTAAAAAAACATCTAGCAGCACCGCCCCCCCCCCCCCCCCCCCCCCCCGAGCCCCCGTTGTACTTACCTGACCGTTCGAATCTCCCGGGCGCGTCCACGTCGTCCTCTTCGGTTCCCAGCCTGGCCGTTGATTGGCAAGGCTGGGCGGATTGATAGCAGCGCAGCCATTGGCTAGCGCTGCTGTCAATCAGGGCGGATGACGCGGCGCGCTGGGGGCGGAGCCGAGTGATACAGTCGGCGGCTATGGCCGCCGCTGTATCACGGGAGCGCGCTCGCAAAAGCTTTCCTCCATGCGAGCGCCCTCGCATGAAGAGGGAAAGCTTTTGCGAGGAGGAGCCCAGACAGCTGCCGAGGGACCCCAGAAGACAGCTTTCCGGGCCACTCTGTGCAAAACGAACTGCACAGTGGAGGTAAGTATCACATGTTTGTTATTTAAAAACAAAAAAATCCTGTGTTTAGTGTCCCTTTAAAGGAAAATGTAGAGAAGGAATGAAAGGTAGCGTGCCTGCTCCGTCAAGAAATGGCACCGGCTGTCAAGTCGCCGGGCCGAACCCCCGGTATGAGAGAGATATTACAGAAGGTGGCCCATGTCTCCCAAACGGCCAAAAATCTCTCCGATTTATCATTGAGTTTAGCAACTATCTGTTCTTGCATCATGATCCAGGAAACTTTCCTCCTGCAGTCACAAAAGGATACCCTTGGTTTCTTCCAGGCCTTGGCAATGGTCATCCTGGCTTCCAGAAATATGAATAATGTCAAAGCCTGGGAGTGTTTGGTTAATGGCGGACACTTTTGACGCCGTTTTGGGACCATTGTCATTTATACAGAAATCATTGCTATAAAAATGCACTAATTACTGTAAAAATGACACTGGCAGGGAAGGGGTTAACCAGTAGGGGGGGGGGTTAAAGCGGGGGTTCACCCTAAAAAAAAATTCTAACATTACATTGAGCCGAGTTGTGATAATGAAATTATGCTGACCTTTTTTATTTTCTTCCTGTACATAGTGTTTTATCTACATTTTCACAGCGGCTTCCGGGTAGGTAATCGTGCAGGACTGGGCATTCCTATTCACATGCCAATTGATTGACATGCTTCCCACCGGCGCATACAGCGCGTCAAGACTTGCCGAAAGAAGCCGAACGTCGGGTCCGCTCTATAAGGTGCCTGCGCACCGACGTCCGGCTGCTTTCGGCATGTCAATCAGCATGTGAATAGGAACCGCCCAGTCCTGCACGATTACCTAGCCGGAAGCCGCAGTGAAACTATAGATAAAACGTTATGTACCGGGAGAAAATAAAAAAGGTCAGCATAATTTCATTAGCACAACGCAGCTCAATGTAATGTTAGAATTGTTTTTTTTTTTAGGGTGAACCCCTGCTTTTAAGTGTGTCCTAGGGAGTGATTCTAACCCTGGCGGGATGGGCTGTGCGTGACACGACTCTGATCACTGCTCCCGATTACAGGGAGCTGTGATCAGTGTCCTGTCACTAGGAAAAACGGGGAAATGTTTGTTTACGTAAGCGTTTCCCCATTCTTCCTCTCCGTAAGACGATCGCGGGTATCCCAGCGGACGTGTGCGCCCACAATGCCGCATCTTAAAGGCGACTTGTATATACGTCTATCTGCCCACAGTAGAGGCATTGTGTCGATGTATGTATGCGTGAGCCGGTCGTTAAACGGTTAACTATTTGCATCTACAATAAAAAATATGTATTTTGTATTGACATGACAGGCATTGATTATGTGCGTTTTTGTTATTACTTTCTTGATTTCTTTTCTTTTTCTTTTATATTTTTTTGATTCTAGAGTGTGAGTTCTTGAGTCCAATCGGAAAGGGTTAATGTCCTGTCTTAAATGCCAGCTCTAGGATTCTCTTTACACTAGCCATATTTAATAGTAAAAATACTGCCGTGACCCGGATTCGAACCGGGGTTGCTGCGGCCACAACACAGAGTACTACTCTTGGTTGAGGTTTTTTTAAAAAGCCTTTTGAAGTTTTAGCCCTATCGGAAAATAGTTTGTGGAATCGCACTTCTTCAAGAGTCAGAGGCTTTCACATATGTCCATTTTACTGGAAAGAAATAAACTTTAAGCACATATCTCATTTATCTCTATATGGTTAATACACTTGTCATTGGATATACATAAGGCCTCCATGCAAACAGAGCCTAAAGTGGTTCTAAAGAAGGTTTTTCAGCCTAATTCAGGGTTTGACAAATGTGCTTGGAATCTAGGAGCCAGCTAAAAAAGTTAGGAGCCAGAAAACGCGCCCTGTCCCGCCAAGCTCGCACGCAGAAGTGAACGCATACGTGAGTAGCGCCCGCATATGTTAACGGTATTCAAACCACACGTGAGGTATCGCCACGATCGTTAGAGCGAGAGCAATAATTCTAGCTCTAGACCTCCTCTGTAACTCAAAACATGCAACTTGTAGAATTTGTTTTTTAAACTTCGCCTATGGAGATTTTAAAGGGTACACGTTGGGTATCAATTCACTCGGCGTAACATTATCTTTCACAATATAAAAAAAAAAAAATTGGGATAACTTTACTGTTGTCTTATTTTTATTTTTTTTAAAAAAAAGTGTATTTTCCCCCCAAAAAAGTGCAATTGTTTTATTCTCTAGGATGTTAGAATAAAAAAAAATATACATAATGTTTGGGGGTTCTAATTAGAGGGAAGGAGATGGCATTAGAGCTGCATGATTAATTGTCAAGAATCGTTAGCGCGATCTTTTTTCCAATGCGATTCTTGATACAGGGTTTCACTATGTTTTGACATGAAAATAATTTTCTCTCTGCACTTTGGTATGCAAAGAATTTCCTGTCTGCTCTCAGCCAAAAGTCAGTCTGGGCAGCCTGCCAAGTTTTGAAAACATTGTATCTCTTCAAAGGAATAAACGCCTTCTGTATCTAAATTAGGAATTTTTAACCACTTAAACACCAAACCTTTTTCTAACAGGCTAACTTTAATGTTTTTTTTTTTTTTTAAAGCACAAAACTGTTTTACTTCCAAAAAAAATTGCTGTGCAAATACTGTGTGTGATAAAAAGTTGCAATGACCGCCATCGTATTCTCTAGGGTCTTTGCTACAAAAGCATATATAATGTTTTGAGGTTCTATGTAATTTTCTAGCAAATAAATGATGATTTTTCCATGTAGTAGAGGAATGTTAGAATTGGTCTGGGTGTTCCAGAACGCCTGATGGCACTCACTGCATGTTGGGGCTTTGTATGTGGCCACACTGTGTAAACAGCGATGGACTGGCCATCGGGAGTACCGGGAGATTCCCGGTGGGCTGGTCGGAAGTGGGCCGGGCCGGCTGTCAGTCACTCACTCACTAGTGTCACAGTTTCTCTGCATGTTTCTTCTGCACGTACCCGGCGGCGCCGTCAGCCAATAGCCGTCCATTACGCTGCGGCTGCTGCCAGTGTCAAGACTTCCCTTCCCTCCTCCTATGTTTAGAGCGGCCCCCCTCCCAGCGGCGTGACGTATCTCAGGGGTCACGGTCGTATACGGGGAGGGGATGGGAGGAGGAGGATGGGAGGAGCCGAGCCTGAGGAGGCAGAGACAGCGCTGCCGAGGAGGAACGAAGAAAATCGTCGATACAGTTACAGTCAGTGCCACCACCATTGCCAGGCCCAGCAAGTTAAACAAGTAGGTTACTACTAGTCATCTGACTACACTAGTGCAGTTTGATCGGTATGCAGATTATGTACTGTCTGTGACTGGCATTCTGATTTTTTTAATATGCAGCATGACTCACAGTTCATAATTTTCATACACATATCACATTATTACATCAGTTACTATGACCAGTGGTAGCAGACAGTACATCCCCCCCCACCCCCCCACCATGCTGCATATTAAAAAAAATCAAAATGGCAGTCACAGTTCATAATCTGCATACACATGATTACATCATTTACTATTACCAGTGGTGGCAGACAGTACATTCCCCCCCCCCCCCCCCCCGCCATGCTGCATATTAAAAAAATCAGAATGCCAGTCTGTGAGGGGCGGAATGTACTGTCTGCCACCACAGTCATAGTAACTGATGTAATAATGTGATATGTGTATGAAGATTATGAACTGTGACTGTCATTCCGATTTTTTTGAATATGCAGCATGGCGAGGGGGATGTACTGTCTGCCACCACTGGTCATAGTAACTGATGTAATCATGTGTATGCAGATTATGAACTGTGACTGCCATTTTGATTTTTTTAATATGCAGCATGGCGGGGAGAGGGATGTACTGTGTGCCACTGGTCAGTAACTGATGTAGTAATGTGACATGTCCTGCACTGGTGATGGTCATTGATGAGTGAATTTACTGGCCACGGTCACAGACAAATAAATTAATTACCTGCCACTGCTGGTCACGGTCACTGATGATAAATGAATGTACTACCACTGGTCCGCCATTAATGCATCAGTGGCAGTACATTCATTCATCATCAGTGGCAGTACTGGCAGTCTTGGCAGCCCTTCTCTGGTCTGCAGTCCTCTTGTTTAACCACTTGCTTACTGGGCACTTAAACCCCCCTCCTGTCCAGACCAATTTCCAGCTTTCAGCACTCTCACTCTTTGAATGACAATTGTGCGTTCATAGAACTTTGTACCCAAATACAATTGTTTATATAATTGTTTACATTTTTATTCCCACAAATAGAGCTTTCTTTCGGTTGTATTTTATCACCTCTGCGGTTTTAATTTTTTGTAATTTTTTTTTCTAAAAGACCAAATAAAAAATAAATAAATACAAAACCGTTTTAAATATTTGGTTATAACATTTTGCAAACGTGTACTTTTTCTCCTTCATTGATGTACGCTGATGAGGCTGCACTGATGGGCTCTGAGAGGCAGCATTGGTGGGCACTGATAGGCGGCACTGATGGGTAGCACTGAGAATTGGCACTGATAGGTGGCAGTGATGGGCACTGATAGGTGGCAGTGATGGGCACTGATAGGTGGCAGTGATGGGCACTGATAGGTGGCAGTGATGGGCACTGATAGGTGGCAGTGATGGGCACTGATAGGTGGCAGTGATGGGCACTGATAGGTGGCAGTGATGGGCACTGATAGGTGGCAGTGATGGGCACTGATAGGTGGCAGTGATGGGCACTGATGGGTGCCATTGCTACCATTTCTGTAGCTTCCTGCATCTTGGAGTAAAAGGCTAGTTTATGTGAAATATAACCTGACAACAACCATCAGCCAAGTTTTTAATTCATTAAAAGAGAAGTATGTATTTTTGTTGGTTTTTGCTGTTTTATACTTACCTAGATGGATGCTGCATCTGTCCCCCCAGTGCCTCTCCACTGAGAACCAAGCGATCGAACACCGCCAATATCTATCTGTCCTCTCAGCTCCCAGAGTAGAGAGCTGCTGGCTGTCAATCGGCAATTTTCCACTCTGCCCCCCATGCTCAATGTAATGCTGAGCTGTGGGGGGACGGTGAGCGGCTGTCTCAGGCTCTCAGCGTGTCGCTGAGATGGGTGTCAGACTTTGTTATGATGACATGGTGCATGGACTGATTTCTGTGACGTCAGTAGACAGTTGACTACTGACAGCACAGGAGAAGCCCAGCTAAACAAGCGCAGGCTGGACTTCTCCTTTAAGCAACAGTACAGAGAGATTGTGCAGTATGTACTGAGTGGAACTGGACAGTCCCTGACCCTGTCCCATCAGCCACACATGTAGAATGACTCTAGGCAACAACAGATCTCCTGTGCTAAAACCTATGACATCCAGGCACACTTGTTATGATCCATCTCCCATGGAACAACAAATGTTCACATCCAATAGCAATTTCCCTAGTCTTTCACCAGCTCTACAATCCCAGTGCCAAGACTTATTTGTCGCACTTGTGTCTGCGGCTTTATAGCTCCTTACACAGAGACAGCCATTGACATTCTTGGCAGCAAAATAATCATAAAACTGTTTAGCAGAGGAGCCCCTAATCCCATCTATATCCATCCCAATTCCTTCTATCCCTTCCCAATCTGCATTGATATCCATCACTATTTCCATTCCCAATCTGCAAAATAATAAAACACACAAAGGTCAAATCACTATTAAAAGGGTTTTCAAGCCACATTTAGTGTTTATTAAAAGTCAGCAGCTACAAAAAGTGTAGCTGCTGGCTTTTAATAAACACACACTCACCTGCTCCACGATCCAGCGACGCGCCGGCCGGGGGGTCCGCTCCTCTCCCCCCTCCCCGGTCAAGGTCTTCATCCTAAATGTGGGCACCCGACCGTGACAGCCTTCGGCTTCACGGCCGGGGACCCACTGCGCATGCGCGAGCGGCGCGGCCCACCGCTGATTGGACAGGCGATCGCATGGGACCTGTCAGTGTCCCATGCAATCGCCTACAGGGAGGGGCTGCTGTAGGCGATTAAGCTTAATCGCCTAACCAGCCCCTCGGCGGAAGAAGGAAGTGGGACAGGAAGTCCCACTCCTCCTAAAGCCCCCACTCCCCCCCAAAAAAAAAAAACACATGCCAAATGTGGCATGTAAGGGGGTGAGGAGTGGGTTAAGCGGAAGTTCCGAATTTGGGGGGAACTCCGCTTTAAACTTTTTCAAGAAAACTTTGCAGATGGCACATTGCTGTATTTGGGAAATGCAAAAGCAAAAATCTGCAATGCAGCAATATTTTCCAGATCAGTTGCCCTACCCTTTTGTAATTTTTTGGCCAATTCACGAAAGTTATATATGTGTCTGTATCGCATGTTCAAACCTTTATACCATAGAACATAACAGAAGATTAATAGAAGTTTACTCCAGAGGTATATAAGCAGTTTTGAAATTTTAGATAAATGTTAAATAATGTATTACACTTTAACTAAACCCATTAGGTGTGACTCGCAACAACAAACATGTTAAAACACAAGAATAAACGTAAGGGAGGAGCCGAGAAGTTAAGAGACAAAAAAAGGCAAGCACTTGAGGCAGATACCACTAAATGTGTAAAATTAGATTCATTATTTGCTGGAACGTCCGCAAAAGCTGAGAGCAGTGCGGGCCTGACTGTTGTGGTAAGTCAGACATTATTATTTATTCCTTCTTAAACCACATACAGATTTGTGTACTTTTTGGAACATATTATGCCTACAGTTGTGACTTACTATATGTCTATTCTCAGGCTGTATCCACAATAGAGGAGAGGGAGCATGAGGCAGGCGATGAATGTGAAGACGATAGAGGAGATGAGCAGGAACATGAGTGTAGACAAGAGAGAGAAGTTCTGAAAAAAGACAGAGGATTAGAGAGAGGAGAAGACATAACGCATGAGAGAGTAGATGACAGAGGAGATGGAAACAAAGGAGAGAGTGTTGAAATGGCAGCATACACAGAGGAAAGTGAAGTCACTGAGGAAAACATTAATTATTACATTCGTCCCCACCAGGAAAATTTAAAGATATTTTTTAATTATCATCCACAACAAACCACAAGAAATCCATTGGTACAGAAAGTGTTCTGTTGCAAGGATGGCACTAATAGACGGTGGCTTACTTACTGCCAAGAATGCCATGCATTACATTGCTCTGTCTGCATAGCATTTGCCAAGTTATCTGACAAATCTTCCTTCATAAGTGGTATGACAGACTGGAAACATGTGCATCAGCGCATAGTGGAACATGAAAAGAGCATGGCACACAAAACCTGTGCAGAAGCATACTTCGTAAATGCCTCTAAATGTGACGTTAAACATTTACTTAGTGGAAGTCAGCTGTCCTCACACAGAGAACAAATGAGAAAGAGACGACAAATACTGGAGCGTGTGGTTGATGTAGTAAAATTGATTGGCAAAAGAGGTCTTGGCTATAGGTCAGGGAATGAGGCTGCATACATGCTTGATACATGCTTGATGACAGCAATATTGATCATGGAAACTTCTTAGAAATGATACTCCTGTTAAGTAAGTATGATGTCTGTCTGAAAGAGCATTTAAAAGAATGCACAGAAAAATCAAAGAAGCTACATCAGACTGGGGCAACAGGCAGAGGTTCCCTGGTTACGTTACTGTCTAAAAGAACCATTAATTCTGTTATTGACACTATTCAGCACCTTATTTAGGAGAACATTGTGAGAGACATAAAGAATGCCGTAATGTTCTCTGTGCAGATTGACACCACACAAGACATAACCTCACAAGACCAGTGTTCTATTGTTTTGCGATATGTAACAGACACCATTCATGAAAGGCTTATCAGCTTAGTCAAGTGTAAGGAATCTACTGGACAACATTTTGTGGATATTGTTTCAGAGCTTGCGGATAAGATCAATTTGGACTTGAGCAAGTGCATTGGACATGCTACAGATGGTGCCTCTAACATGCAAGGCCGCTACAAAGGCTTTTCTACTCGTATGTCCAAATTTTCACCAAATCAAGTGCATGTTTGGTGCTATGCCCATGTGCTTAACCTAGTTTTGGCTGACACAACCCAAACAGTAATTCAATGTGGATCACTTTTTACAGTGCTTAATGACATTGCAGTGTTCTTTCGTGAGTCTTATAAAAGGATGAATGTGTGGGAAAGTGAGAGCCAAGACAAGCACCAAAGACGACTCTCACTAATTGGAGAGACACGGTGGTGGGCCAAGGATAACGCTCTCAGGAAAGTATTTGGATCATTTGCAAAGCCAGACAATTGTCTCTATGTAGATGTAATTCTTGCATTGACAGCAATACAGGAAGATATCACCATAAAAACAACTGCTCGCATTCAAGCACGAGGATTTGTAGAAGCTCTGCTAAAGTATGAGATGATACTTACGGCACAAACCTTCCTCAGGATATTCGAGAAGACTTCACCACTGTCCAAATATCTTCAAACTCAGGGGATGGATATACTGTCTGCTCATAGAATGGTGATCGCAACACATGAAAGTCTTAAAAATATGTCAAGAGATTTTTCCTCAGTTAGCGCAGCTGCAGAGAAATTTGTTCTTTGGGCAAATGAAAAATTGCAGGGGCAGGACAAAGAGATAGAACTGGAAGTTCAGTCTACATTGCCATCACAAAGAAAAAGGAAGAAGAAAACCATGCCTGGAGAGATTGCTCATGCTGAAACGATCACAAGTCCAGAAAAGGCTTATGAAGTCACAGTACACAATCAAATAATGGACACAGCTACAGAGACATTGCACAGAAGGTTCCTGAATCATGGAACACTCTATGCTGACCTTGCATTTCTGGACCCAAGAAACTTCACTCAGTTAAAGTCCTCGTCTATTTCACCACTGATGTTCCAAGAACTTAGCAAATGTCTGTCAAAGTTTGACAGCGAAGCAAGTGCTGAGAATCTACAGTGTGAATTAAGCAGTTTTGCTCTTCAGTGGGAAAGATTAAAAATGTCTCCACTAGATGAATACAAAGTGAAAACATTGGAGAATGAAAGTGAAGATGAGCAGGTCGAAGTCCAATGTAAGAAGTGTTCCTCCTGTAAAGAATGCCCGCTGTGTTGCTACCAGATTCTCAGGAGGTTCAATCTGATGTCAAATGCCTACCACCTCCTAAGTCTTGCATACCAGTTCCTACTCACCCTGTCCATCACTCAGGTTGCTTGTGAACGTACATTTTCAACACTAAAGTTTATCAAAACCAGACTCAGATCCAAGCTGTCACAAGAGCATCTGGAAGCTTTTATGTTGATGTCAACAGAAAAGGACATACTCTGCTCTCTTGACTCTGATGTGATCATTGACAAAGTTGCAGAGAAAAGTTTTCTAAGCTTCTGCTATAGGCCCTACCAGTGATTTTGAACATTTTTGGGTGGTTAGCCGTTTATACTGCCTTGTTAATTGTATGTTAGCGTGGATTTTTCGCTGTCTTTTTATGTTTGTGATTCCTACAAGTTATTGATTGAACTGTTTCTTGTTAATATTATATTTAAAAATATGTTATTTATAACTGTTTTCCTTATTTATGACACCTGCCATTGAATGGAGTGTAACTTACACGTGTCATTCTAAAGGCGTCTGTAATGTTGGAATGCATCTTTTTTTTCAAATTGCGCAATTGCGTATAGTTTATATACTGTTTTTGAGTGTATTTGGAAAAATAAAGTGGGCCGGTCTGGCTGAAGTCCAGGGCCACTTTATTGTCCCAGTCCATCCCTGTGTGTAAAAGTCTCACACATGTGGTATCGCCATACTCGGGAGGAATAGCAGAATGTGTTTTGGGTTGTAACTTGTAGTATGCATATGCTGTGTGTGAGAAATAACCTGCTAATATGAAAATTTTGTGGAAAAAAAAAAAAAAAAAAATCTTGATTTTGCAAAGAATTGTGGGAAAAAATTACATCTTCAAAAAACTCACAATGTCTCTTTCTAAATGCCTTGGAATGTCTTCTTTCCAAAAGGGGGTCATTTGGGGGGTATTTGTACTTTTCTGGCATGTTGGGGTCTCAAGAAATGAGATCAGTACTTCAGGTGTGATCAATTTTCAGTAATTGGTACCATAGCTTGTAGACCCTATAACTTTCACACAGACTAAATAATAAATAATAATACAATTTTTACCAAAGATATGTAGAAGTATACATTTTAGGCCAAATTTATGAAGAAAAATAACTTTGGCAAAATTTTATAATATAAATTAAATTTTTTTATTTATTTTTTTTACAACATTTTTGTTCTTTTTTAACCACTTGAGGCCCGGCATATGGTCAATTGACGGCAGCTTTGGGGATCTGAATTTCCAAGCTGCCGTCAATTGACGGCATAGTTTTTTCCGGCCACTGGGGGGCGCGCGCCGATGGCGGCGCGTCCCCGAGATGCCGATGCGCGTGCCTGGCGGTCTCGATGTCCGCCAGGTACCCGCTGATCGGCAGTTTTAGAGCAGGGACGTGGAGCTCCGTGTGTAAACACAGAGCTCCACGTCCTGTCAGTGAGGTGACAGATGCTTTCTCTTGTACATAGGGAGACAGCATCGGTCACCTCCCCCAGTCACCCCCCCTCCCCCCACACAGTTAGAACACTCATAGGACACACATTTAACCCCTTCCTCACCCCCTAGTGTTAACCCCTTCACTGCCAGTCACATTTATACAGTAATTAGTGCGTTTTTATAGCACTGATCGCTGTATAAATGTGAATGGTCCTAAAAATGTGTTATAGTGTCCGATGTGCCCGTCGCAATATCGCAGTCCTGACAAAATTCGCAGATCGCCGTATTACTAGTAAAAAAAAAAAAAATTGTCAGAATTCTATCCCTTATTTCCTAGCCACTATAATCTTTGCGCAAACCAATTACTATACGCTTATTGCGATTGTTTTTTTTTACCAAAAATATGTAGAATACATATCGGCCTAAACTGAGAATTTTTTTTTTTTTTTTTTTTTAATTGATTTTTATTATAGCAAAAAGTAAAAAATATTCTGTGTTTTTTTTTTTCTAAATTGTCGCTCTTTTCTGTTTTTATAGTGCAAAAAAAAAAAAAAAACGCAGAGGCGATCAAATACCACCAAAAGAAAGCTCTATTTGTGGGGAAAAAAGGACGTCAATTTTGTTTGTAAGGCACGTCGCACGACCGCGCAATTATAATTTAAAGCGACGCAGTGCTGAAAGCTGAAATTTCGCCTGGGCAGGAAGGGGGTATATGTACCCAGTATGCAAGTGGTTAATTTATAGTGAAAAAAATAAAAACTGCAGAGGTGATCAAATTCCACCAAAAGAAAGCTCTATTTGTGGGAAAAAAAGGACAAAAATGTCATTTGGTTACCGTGTTGTATGACTGAGTTATTGTCATTCAAAGTGTGAGAGCACCGAAAGCTGAAAATTGGTCTGGTTATTAAGGGGGTTTAAGTGGCCAGTGGTCAAGTGGTTAATGCTCTGTACTGAAGTGGTTAAAAAAAACAGTGCTGTTACAGGATTAAGTGTTTTATTTTTATTTTATTATTATTATATAAGCCTAATTCAAAGTACACTTATGAGAAACAAAGTGAATAGTAATATTTGTGTGGACGCTGATAAAAAAAATAAAATAAAAATACTGCCGTGACCCGGATTCGAACCGGGGTTGCTGCGGCCACAACACAGAGTACTAACCACTATACGATCACGGCTGGTTGGGTGCTTCACTGCTTTCAGTTGCCCTTAGGTTTGAGAGGACCCTTTGAAGTTTAACGAGCGTCACAACAAAGCAAGTGTGTGTGTTTTTTTTTTTTTTTAGTTTTTTTTATTCAAAGCTTTGTCAATTCTCAGAAAAGTTAGCATTTTCATCTCAGCTGATCCTTTCCCTATCAAATACAGAATTCCTATTTTATGCTACTCTGCTTGCTGTTCATAAATAATCAACTCCCCCCCCCCCCCCCCCCTTACTCTGGTTGCACGTCACCACTGTCTTCCAGGGAGATCTTGTTTTAACCACTTCAGCCGCGGACCATTTGGCTGGCCAAAGATCAGGCCACTTTTTGCGATTAGGCACTGCGTCGCTTTAACTGACAATTGCGCGGTCGTGCGAAGTGGCTCCCAAATAAAAATTGGCGTCCTTTTTTTTAGAGAAATAGAAATAGAGCTTTCTTTCGGTGGTATTTGATCACCTCTGCAGTTTTTTATTTTTTGGGCTATAAACAAAAATAGAGCGACAATTTTGAAAAAAAATATCAATATTTCTTACTTTTTGCTATAATAAATATCCCCCAAAAATATATAAAAAACATTTTCCTCAGTTTAGGCCGATACGTATTCTTCTACATATTTTTGGTAAAAAAAAAAATCGCAATAAGCGTTTATTGATTGGTTAGCGCAAAAGTTATAGCGGCTACAAAATAGGGAATAGTTTTATGTAGGGTTGTCCCGATACCGATACCAAGCATTTACTTGGGCAAATGCTCCCGATGCTTCACCCGATACTTGTACTGTCGGCGGTGATCAGTGCATGGGGAAGTTCCAAGCACCGATCACCGCTGATTTTAAAGCAGCTAAATGCCACCGTGTATCCCGCCTTGTATCCTGCCGTGTTTCTCTCCTCCACCCCCTGGAATTGTCAGGATGGAGAGCGGGGTAGGAGGCGGTAAATGTACAGAGTCAGTCATCACTGACTGTGCATTCACATAACTGAAACATTGTAACCTGTGTTTACAAATGTTTCAGTTTATGAATAAAGAGAAGACGCTGTCTTCACTCCATTAATTTTCAGCGCAGCTAATGCTGCTGAGAAAAGGACAGGGGAACATGTGTCCCTAGTCCCTTTCTCTGTCTCAAAGGAAAGATGTCAGAGGTCGATTAAGACCCCTGATATCTCACCAAAGCCCTACCAACAAGGCTGAAAAAAATAAAATAAATAAAATGATTGTAGAAAGTAAAAAAATTTGAAGAAAAAACACACTGACACGGTCCACCCCCCCTTAACAAAAAAACAGAAAGCATTATAAATAAAACAGTAAAAAAAAAAAAAAGTAAAGAATTAAAAACAAATTGTCCCCCCCCCGTGTTGCCGCCGCTGTGTCCCCCCCCCCCGTGTTGCCGCCGCCGTGTTCCCCCCCCCCGTGTTGCCGCCGCCCGTGTCCCCCCCCCCCCGTGTTGCCGCCGCTGTGTCGTCCCCCCCCGCGTTGCCGCCGCAGTGTTCCCCCCTCCGTGTTGCCGCCGCCGTGTTCCCCCCCTCCGTGTTCTTGCCGCCGCCGTATCCCCCCCTCTGTGTTCTTGCCGCCGCCGTGTCCCCCCCTCCGTGTTATTGCCGCCGCCGTGTCCCCCCCTCCGTGTTATTGCCGCCGCCGTGTCCCCCCCCCTCTGTGTTATTGCCGCCGCCGTGTCCCCCCCTCCGTGTTCTTGCCGCCGCCGTGTCCCCCCCTCCGTGTTCTTGCCGCCGCCGTGTCCCCCCCCTCCGTGTTCTTGCCGCCGCCGTGTCCCCCCTCCGTGTTCTTGCCGCCGCCGTGTCCCCCCTCCGTGTTCTTGCCGCCGCCGTGTCCCCCCCCTCCGTGTTCTTGCCGCCGCCGTGTCCCCCCCTCCGTGTTCTTGCCGCCGCCGTGTCCCCCCCTCCGTGTTCTTGCCGCCGCCGCGTCCCCCCCCCTCCGTCTGAGGAGACTGGTAAGCTGGAGGAAAAGATGATCTGCACTCCGGTCGGTGCTCTTTAAAAAAAATCTGCCTTTTTATTGACAAGACACAGTGAACAAATGTAAATGAGAACAGTTGACGTGTTTCAGCCTATAAGGCCTTAGTCATAACCATGACTAAGGCCTTATAGGTTGAAACGCGTCAACTACGATTTTTTTATAGAGAAACAACCGGAGTGCGGATCATCTTTAACTTATTATTCTACTCAACCAGCGACTGTGGATCGAGCACCCGGGAGCTCTGCTATTTATGTGGTGTATGGGTAGGAGCACTGACTTTTCTGTTTATACTTTAGACGCAATGAAAACGCATGGAAAACAATTGTTTTTATGTTTGTTGGCAAAAAAGTCTGTGCACAGGGCTTAACAATAGTTAATATGGATGAGCCGCGTGTTGAAAGTGCCGCGAATCCCGCGATGTATTTCCGAAGGTACAGAATGACGAAAACTACGAAAATTATTGTCTAACAAATAACGTAAATAAATTAAACAGAATTACGAACCATCCCGCATATACGAAAATAAAACGGTAACCAAAATACGAAACGATTGGAATACGGAAAAATCGCATCTTACGAAATGCGAACGGGTCCGAATAGGAAACTGTGCGTCTTACGAAATTACGAATCGGCACGAACCTACGGAACGATACGAAACTGAACAAAAGAAAACAAAATTTTTTGTTGTGCACATGTCTAGTAAATATACCAATTCTTCTGTTTATAGGCTCTCATTCCATTGTTTCCAAACAAATCAACAGGGTCCCTTTCAAATGGCAAAATTGTGAAAGATTTACTTACTGGAATGCATGTACGTGAGTTGTGGAAGTGACGGTCATTACCCAACCGCAGTGATAGTATTTGAAGTATGCTGATGGCATTGTCAGCAGTGGATGTGTCGCTGAGCCCGAAATCCTTGTATACAGATATTTCTGGAACAGAAGAAAATACAGAGGGATCGTCGTGTGATATCCAGTGGAGAAGAAAAAAAGAATATAAGTATACCGTATTTCAGGTGTCTATTCAAGGCAAGTAATAGTATTATTATTATAAACATGCTTCTATTCTCTCTTTAGCTAATAAATTAATTGAATAGTGAAAGTAAAAACATTTTAGAAGAAAGATCAGAAGAAAGATTTAGAACAAATATCTGAATCGGTAAATTTGACCTTGAATATTCACTGCAAGTGAATTTTCCAAGTACAGTGGAACCTCGGATTACGAGTATAATCCGTTCCAGGAGAATGCTCGTAATCCAAAGAAAGAACTTGCATATCAAAGCCAGTTTCCCCTTTTAAGTCAATGGAAACTAAAATAATTTGTTCCGCATTGACTTCAATGGCATGCAATACTGCATGCGGCCAGAGGTGGGGCAGAGAGCCTCGGAAACGGCCGGAAAGGCTCAGGAACTGAGTATTTCCCTGTCTTTCCGAGCATTTCTGAATGGCTCCGCTTTGGCCTGAATCCTGCTCGTTTTGCGAGACGACACTCGCAAACCGAGTTAGGATTTTTTTTAAATACAGTGCTCGTCTTGTGAAACGCTTGTTAACCGCGTTACTCGCATAGGGGGAGAGATTTTTTAAAAATTGGTGCGCACAGTATCTGGTGCAGCTATGCTTGGGTAACCAATCCGCTCCTAACTTTGGCTTGTTATAGGCTCATTTATGCCTTGTTTCCACGGAACGGTTCGGGTCAGTAAATGTGGAGCGGTTAGGTGGGACCGGTCTATTCTCGTGAGTGTTTCCACTGCAAATTGGACCGTCAGGGGCCATTCAGGTTTTAGAAAAAATTCCTAGCGCGTCCACCAATCAGTGAGATGTATTTGTAGGACCGCCCTAATGGAACCGTTCCACTTTCTCTGGACCCACATGAGAAGCAGGACCCTTGCTGGTGCGGTACGGTTCGCTTTTATGGCACGCTTTCATAATGGAAACACCCAAAATAGCGAACTGTACCAAACCGATCCGCTCAGTGGAAACAAGGCATTATACTTG
The DNA here is from genome assembly GCA_029574335.1 of Rana kukunoris. NCBI lineage: Eukaryota > Metazoa > Chordata > Amphibia > Anura > Ranidae > Rana > Rana kukunoris. Next base: position 129,607 of record JAJQKJ010002299.1, on the reverse strand, counting down.
CTTTGGCTTCACAAGGGAAGACCTGGACAAATACAAGGGGCTTCATCGGGGGTATCAACACTATACTATTTTTGTTTGTACCAGTAGTAGGGCCTAGCAACAAAAGTGCACATTTTTCTTTTTTTGTATCCTACCTACAACACACTGACACTAAAAGGAAATTAAAAAATTACCCTTTGACCCTAACCCAAACATTTTCCTAGGTAAAACCCTGACTTGGCTATTTATCTAGATCTTATCTTTATTATCTTTTTTTACACACTGGGCAATGGTATTTCACAGAGTTGCCCAGATCCTCCTCTTGTGAGGTCCCCTGCTAGCGCTCTGGGCTCCTCCTCTTGTATGTCTACCCACATAGTAAAGGGGCTTGCCAGGAATGCTAACTGTCACATTTTCTTGTGCTTTCAACCCAACTGTCAAACCATCAAATAGCCAGTTTCATAACTGATCACATGTGCATCACCATGGCAGTTGCAGGCCAAATGGAGGCTAAGATGGCAGCTTCCTTGGCTGAAAAGGATAGGAGGGTTTATTTCCGCTTTAAGGTAAAAACTGTAGTGTTTATAACCACTTTAACTAATTGATATAAACTTTCATACTTGACCAATGTAATGAGTTGTTGGGGAAAGTTATGCTCGAGGCCTTGCTCAAAGAAATGCACGTGTTCGTGCTTGAGCATTAGTGTAGTGCATGTGCTCATGTGTGCAAGTGTGCTTGTTTGATGGACATTGGCACCTAGTGAAGTGAACTTCTTTTTGGAACCCTCCTGCCCCTCCGGTGTCACATTTGGCACCTTTCAGGGGGGAGCAGATACCTGTGTAATACAGGTATTTGCTCCCACTTCTGGGTGTAGATACCCAAGCCACCCATGGGTATCTACACCTCTTCCTTCGTCCCCCTGCTGTCTTCTGGGAGACAAACGGGTCCCAGAAGACAGCACGGACCAGTGGGATAGCGCAGCATAAGTCGCGCATGTGCAGTAGGGAACCAGAATTCTCTTACCGAAGATGGCGGCAGCACATGAGAGCCAAGCGATAGATCAACTTCGGTTGCCGATATCGCGGGCGCCCTGAACAGGTAAGTGTCCTTATTTTAAAAGTCAGCAGCTGCAGTATTTGTAGCTGCTGACTTTAAAAAAAATAATAATAATTTGGCAGACCTCCGCTTTAAAGCCTTACAGGACTCGGGTTCATTGCTAAATGGTCTTCAGCTCCTTATGCTTGTGACCTGATCCTGGGCTTCTCTATACTGACCCAACTTGTCCATCCTACTCGTTCCTGAACCCCTGTTGCTGACTTTGGCTTGTGACCAAAACTTGCTCTCTGCCTGCTGTTCTGTTTGCTTAATGCTGACCTTGGCCTGGTTCCTGACTTTGCACTCCTGTTGCTGACCTCTACCCGCCTGACCATGCATCCGAGATCCAGTATCTTACTACTGCCACTTGGCCTACACCAAGATATCTCATAGAGCAGGGGGTCTCCAAACTGCGGCCCTGGGGCCAGATGAGGCCCTTTGCTTGCCTTTATCCGGCCCTTGGGGCACTATTTCATCCACTGACACCAACAATGGGGAATCATTCTTGCTGCTAAAACCACCAATGGGGCACTATTCATCCAACTGACACTATCAAAAGGGTACAATTTCTTTTATTGGCACCAACAATGGGGCACTAGTCCTCCCAATGACACCAAAGATATGGTACTGTTAACTCCCACTGGACATTTTCTACTCCCAATAGCCCTAGTCTGGCTCTCCTAAAGTCTGAAGGACAGTAGACTGGCCTTGTTTAGAAAGCTTGGAGACCTCTGTCCTAGAGGTACCCATGCCACTCTGTGCCCTGTTTTACCCTGTCACCATCCCCAGAGGGAACTGGACTAGTGGTGCAAGGGGCCCTCTCTTCAGCTTGGCCTCCACCAGGTACATGAGTATTTTATTTACCTAGACTTTGTTCCACACCAACATGTCCATCCACCTTCTATGGTCTGTAGCCAGCTTTTGTAGACCAAAAAATTATTTATATTCAAGAGCAGAGTAATTATTAACCCTACGGCCTTCTTCTTTTTAAAGAATAACCTTCGAGCAAACTGATCTGAAAGACTGAGAACTAGACAGGTGGGGAAGTGCTATATTTTTGTAGCCGTACTTACTAACTTATAGGACTATAACCCAGACTTGGACAGGTGAGTAAACCAAATCCATCTCTTACACTTTGCTCATGCTATTTCACAAATAGAAATATACGTTTTTATGTGCAGAGCCGGTGTTCTTCAGCAGGTTTGTACATTTTTATGAATTCACATATATTTACTGCTACTTTTATTCATTGATTTAATTGTCAGAAAGCTAATACTAAACTTTTAAAATGTGAATTCCGTGCAGATATATAAAATACAGTCTACTGTGCAGTCTGTACCACAGAGCTCAGAGAAGGGGAGGAAGAAGCAGCACTAGGAGGCAAGGAGCTTGCTGATAGCAGGAGAGAGAATAGAGTGACGGAGATGAGATGATCACTGTGCTGCTTCTCTTTTCACTGTCCAGTCACAGGGTGGGAAGGGGACCTGTACATGAAACTGCAGCATGGAAAGCTCAGATTTCCTCCCTGGATAGAAGAAATGTGTAAATCTTAGGACTGGAGAGACAAAAATACAAATATATATATTATATACATGCAGTACAGACCAAAAATTTGGACACACCTTCTCATTCAAAGAGTTTTCTTTAGAGCGAGAGCAATAATTCTAGACCTCCTCTGTAACTCAAAACATGCAACCTGTAGAATTTTTTTAAACGTTGCCTATGGAGATTTTAAATAGGGTTGTCCCGATACCACTTTTTTTGGACTGAGTACAAGTACCGATACTTTTTTTCATGTACTCGACGATACCGAATACCGATACTTTTTTTAAATGTGTCCCCCTATAAATGCAGCCATGTCCCCCTATAAATGCAGCCATGTCCCCCTATAAATGCAGCCATGTCCCCCCAACATATGCAGCCATGTCCCCCCAACATATGCAGCCATGTCCCCCCAACATATGCAGCCATGTCCCCCCAACATATGCAGCCATGTCCCCCCAACATATGCAGCCATGTCCCCCCAACATATGCAGCCATGTCCCCCCAACATATGCAGCCATGTCCCCCCAACATATGCAGCCATGTCCCCCCAACATATGCAGCCATGTCCCCCCAACATATGCAGCCATGTCCCCCAACATATGCAGCCTTGTCCCCCCACATATGCAGCCTTGTCCCCCCACATATGCAGCCTTGTCCCCCCACATATGCAGCCATGTCCCCCCACATATGCAGCCATGTCCCCCCACATATGCAGCCATGTCCCCCCACATATGCAGCCATGTCCCCCCACATATGCAGCCATGTCCCCCCACATATGCAGCCATGTCCCCCCAACATATGCAGCCATGTCCCCCCACATATGCAGCCATGTCCCCCAACATATGCAGCCATGTCCCCCAACATATGCAGCCATGTCCCCCAACATATGCAGCCATGTCCCCCAACATATGCAGCCATGTCCCCCAACATATGCAGCCTTGTCCCCCCACATATGCAGCCTTGTCCCCCCACATATGCAGCCTTGTCCCCCCACATATGCAGCCTTGTCCCCCCACATATGCAGCCTTGTCCCCCCACATATGCAGCCTTGTCCCCCCACATATGCAGCCTTGTCCCCCCACATATGCAGCCTTGTCCCCCCACATATGCAGCCTTGTCCCCCCACATATGCAGCCTTGTCCCCCCACATATGCAGCCATGTCCCCCCACATATGCAGCCATGTCCCCCCACATATGCAGCCATGTCCCCCCACATATGCAGCCATGTCCCCCCACATATGCAGCCATGTCCCCCCACATATGCAGCCATGTCCCCCCACATATTGCAGCCATGATGCCGCCGCGTTAATCACCGTGTGGGGAACATTACAGTCAGCTTTTGTTTGAATAGCTGTTTTCCCTGCCACGCAGTGTATAGAGACACTCCCCCCTTGCTCGGGATTGGACAGATCCGTCCAATTCCGAGCAAGGGGAGGGACACGCGCGGCGGGGAAAACAGCTATTCAAACGAAAACTGACTGTAATGTTCCCCACACGGTGATTAACGCGGCAGCAGCGGCTTTGTGATATACGGCGGCGGCGGCGGCAGCTTTGCGATATACGGCGGCGGGGCAAGTATTCTATTCAGGCATCGGGGGTATTTGCGGAAGTACAAGTACTCCCGCAAATACTCGGTATCAGTCCCGATACTGATACTGATACTGGTATCGGTATTGGGACAACCCTAATTTTAAAGGGTAAAACCTGGAGAGACAAATATACAAATCCTTTGGCTGGTAAAACCTGTTCTTTTATACAGCAAAGACCAGGTGGACCAAGAAATATTCCACCCTGTATTTCTTCTGAGGTTACCTGTTAAGTGTTTTTTTTTTTTTGTATCCTGAACAATTCTTCTGGCAGTTGTGGCTGCAATCTTGCTTGGTCTATCTGACCTTGGCTTGTTATTAAGAGATCCTGGAATTTTCCACTTAAGTGATTGATCAGTACTGACTGACATATTCAAGACGTTGAATATCTTTTTATATCCTTCTTCTTTATACAGATCCATTACCTTGTTACGTAGGTCTTTTGACAGTTCTTTTCTGCTTCCCATGGCTCAGTGTCTAGCCTGCCCAATGTATCTACATGACGGCCAACAAACTCATTTACTATTTATACACAGACACTCGTTGCAATTTAAAAAGCGACAGATGTGGGAAATTAACCTTTTATTTACCATTTTAACCTGTGTGTGTCATCTTGTTTGTCTGTCATTCCAGGGGATGGAAACTTTTCATCTGGATCTTTTGGGTGTTTTATGTTTTCATTATGATTCAAAAATGTGCTAAACAACTAAGTGATAATAAATTGGTTCATATGATCACTATCCTTTAATAAAAGACAGTTTTTGGCATGATCAGTCATATTTTCAATATCAATACCAACATTTCATGATTTCTGTCAGGGTATGCAAACTTTTATATATATATATATATATAAAAAAAAAATTTCCACAGTTTAGGCCGATACGTATTCTACATATTTTTGGTAGAAAAAAAACGCAATAAGCGTTTATCGGTTGGTTTGCGCAAAATTTATAGCGTTTACAAAATATCAGCGATTTTTTTCATGACTGCGACATTATGGCGGACACATCGGACAATTTTGACAAATTTTTGGGACAATTGTAATTTTCACAGCAAAAATGCATTGTTTATTGTGAAAATGACATTTGCAGTTTGGGAGTTAACCACAAGGGGGCGCTGAAGGGGTTATGTGTGACCTAATGTGTGTTTACAACTGTAGGGGGGTGTGGCTGTAGGTGTGACGTCATCTATTGTGTATCCCTATAAAAGGGATCACGCGATCGATGCCGCCGCCACAGTGAAGAACAGGGAAGCCGTGTTTACACTCGGCTCTCCCCGTTCTTCAGCTCCGGGGACCGTTCACCGGACTCCAGCGGCGATCAGGTCCGCGAGTCCCGCGGTCCCGCGCACCTGCAACCCATGGCTGGGTACTAGCACAGCACGTACCTGTACGTGCATGTGCCCAGCCGTGCCATTCTGCCGACGTATATGTGCATGAGCCGGTCCTTAAGTGGTTAATAGGACAGTGTAACAATAAAAAGCAAAATGAATGAGAAAAAAATAAGTAAAGCGCCTCGTCCCGCCGAGTTCACGCGCAGAAACTAATGCATACGTAAGTCGAGGCCCACATAAGAAAATGGGGTTGAAACCACACATGTGAGGTATCACCGCGATCGTTGGAGCAAGAGCAATAATTTAACGCTAGACCTCCTCTGTATCTTAAAACTGGTCACTTTTAGACATTTTTAAACGTCGCCTACGGAGATTTTTAAGGGTCAAAGTTTGTCGCCATTCCACAGGCGGGCGCAATTTGGAAGCGCGACATGTTGGGTATAAATTCACTCGCCACAACATTATGTTTACTGTGGTCTTCTCCCAAAAAATTGGGTTTTAACTTGTAAACGCCAAGTCTGAAAAATAGGCCCGGTCCTTAAAGTGGAGGTCTGCCTTAAAAAAAAAAAAATATATATATATATATATATATATATATATATATAAGCCAGCAGCTACAAATACTGCAGCTGATGACTTTTAATATTATGACACTTACCTGTCCAGGGCGCCCGTGATGTTAGCAGCTACTGCCGCCGCCATTCTCGGTAAGGGAATCGGAAGCGAGACGCGCTGCGCGCACATGTGGCTTTAAAGAACGTGAAAAAAAAATGCGCATGCTCAGAAAAAAGTTATGAGAGTGCTCGTTCTGGTAAAACTAGCGTTCATAATGGAGATAGCACATTCATCACGCTGTAACAGACTGAAAAGCGCGAACCGTCTCTCACCAAAGTTTTACTAACACAAAAGCAGCCCCAAGGGTGGCACCATCCGAATGGAAATTCCCCTTTTATAGTGCCGTTGTATGTCACCACGCTTTGCTAGTTTTTTTTTTTTTTTTTACGATCGTGTGTAGGCAAGGCCAGCTTAACAATAATCGGGTTGAAAAAAACATTTTTTATAGACCATTAAAAACGGTGGTGTGTACACGACATTAGATTCATACTGTGGGTATTAAAACCCAGGAGTGTTTTTCAGGTAGTTATTGGAGATCACTCCTTTTTTTGTGCCAAAATGTTAAAGAATTGTACTTTATAATATAGCCGGTCCAGCTGACAGACATTTTTATATGGTTTTGTTTTACAGGAGTAGAAACGATTGTTTTTACCCAAAAATGTTGTGGCTGGTTTTCCCGCTCATCTTCTTGTTTGACACAAGTGGTGCTCAGGAAGTTATTTTTGGTAAGAACAAGTACACAGAGTACCAGGTTGGAAACTTAAGTCTAATCCTAACGGCTCCCCATGGAGGATCTTTGGCACCCTCCTCAATACCTTCCCGAGATGCTGGATGCTGGGAAAAAGCTACAAAAACGTGTTACTATGTGCATTCCTGTCCAACAGGAACCACAAAAGACACAACTAATTGTAAGGTCACAACGGTGAAGGATCTCTATACCCAAGAAATGGCATCAGCGGTGGCAAAAGAGATAAGCCAACTGAGATCCGGATACCGTCCTCATGTTGTTATTAACAACTTATCGAGGTCTAAATTGGATCCTAACAGAGACAAGGACGAGGCTGCTTTTGGTGTTCCTGAAGCAGAGCAAGCCTGGGAGGAATTTATGGGTTTTATTCGTACTGCCAAGTCTCACATGTCAACTGGTCTGCTCATCGACATCCATGGTCACTCTCATGCTGAAGGGTGGGTAGAGCTTGGTTATCTCATCTCCAAAACGAACTTAGATTCTGGAAATTTCAAAGCTGCCGACACCTCCATCTATGCCTTGTCCAGAAGACGCCCGAACACCACTTTCGACAGTTTGCTTCGTGGTAAGGACAGTTTGGGAAAATTTATCGAAGAGCAAAATCCAAGTTATGTTAGCGTCCCCTCGCCATCAAATCCAGGGCCCAACGGTGGGAATTATTTCTCCGGTGGTCACATTGTTGCCCTCCATGGGTCTAAAATATCCGGTGAAGTTGATGCCATTCAAATTGAGCTTCCGAGGTGGATTCGGGAAAGTGCAGAGCGCCCTAACTTTGCTGCTGCCTTGGCTAAAGCTATACTGAATTATTACGATATACAGCTTGCAAAATCACAGAATGTTTAATTGTTCTTCTGCTATTAAACAGCAATAAATGATGTTTTGTGGAGTCTATTTTAACAATTTATATATTACAATATTTATTTGTAAAAAAAAATTTTTTGCAGACAAACAATTTCAATGATACAGATTGGAAAATGGTATTAAACACTTAAAGGGGATGTAAAGGTCAATTTTTTTCCCCTAAATAGCTTCCCTTACCTTAGTGCAGTCCTCCTTCACCCACCTCATCCTTCCATTTTGCTTTTAAATGTCCTTATTTCTTCTGAGAAACAGTAATGCAAGGCTTTCTCCCTGGTGTGAAGAAATCTTCTTGAGGGGGCGAGCAGGAGTGTCAGGGCACTCTCTACAGATAAAGGAGCTGTGTGTTAGTGGGCGTCCTGACACTCCTGCTCACCCCCTCCCCCCTCAAGAGGCTTTCTCCACACCAGGGGGAAAGCCTTGCATTACTGTATGGAGTTACAGACAGAAGAACAGGAAGTGAGGATTTCTCTGAAGAAATAAGGACATTTATAAGCAAAATGGAAGGATGAGGTAAGTGAAGGAGGACTGCGTTAAGGTAAAGGAAGCCATTTAGGGGAAAAAATGTTTTACCTTTACAACCCCTTTAAGCCCCAGACCATTATGCAGCTAAAGGATCAGGCTCCTTTTTGCGATTTGGCACTGCGTCGCTTTAACTGACAATTGCGCGGTCCTGCAACGTGGCTCCCAAACAAAATTTGCATCTTTTTTTCCCCCCACAAATAGAGCTCTTTTTGGTGGTATTTAATCACCTCTGCAGTTTTTATTTTTTGCACTATAAATAAAAATAGAGCGCCAATTTTGAAAAAAAATGTAAAACTTTTTTGCTATAATAAATGTTGCCAAAAAATAAATCAAACAAAAAGTTTTCCCTCAGTTTAGGTCGATACGTAAAAAAAAACAAAAACAAATCACAATAAGCTTGATTGGTTTGCACAAAATTTATAGCGTCTACCAAATAGGGGATATTTTATTGCATTTTTATTAATATATTTTTTCCATTAATGGCGGCGATCAGCGTTTTTTTTTTTTTATTGTGACTGCGACTTTATGGCGGACACTTTTGACACTATTTTGGGACCATTTTTACAGCGAACAGTGCTATACAAATGTTAACCAGGAGGGGGTGCTGTAGGGGTTAAGTGTGCCCTAAGGGAGTAATTCTTACTGTGGGGGGCCGTGGCTGGATGTGTGACGTCACTAATTGTCGTTCCCTATGACAGGGAACAGATGATCAGTGACGGGCTCACTAGGAAGCACGGGGAGGGGTTTGTTTACACTTGCCTCTCCCGGTTCTTCCTCTCTGTGACCCGATCGTGGGACATCGGCGGCGATCGGGTCCGCTGTTCCCGCGGAGACGGTCGCGGAGAAGAGGACCAGGTCGCGAGCGTGCTGCCACAGCTGGGATCTTAAAGGGGACGTACATGTACGCCTTTGTGCCCAGCCGTGCCATTTTGTCGACGTATATTGTCGTGTGGCGGTCCTCAATCGGTTTAAGACCTAAAACGTTGACTTCTTTGTCTCCGCAAATATGCCAGCAACAACTGCTCTTGATGGGTATCCTGATGTCAATAATATGCATTGCCTAACGAACACATAGACCTTTGACATGGGTGGTAGTTTTAACCATGTTGGGTCAATGAGATGTCTCAAGCCTCCCCTTTGTGTTCATTAGCTGTGGGTTAGAGAATTTCAGAGAAACTTTGGTTTGGAACTCATCCCTACCGGAGAGTACTGTAATGCCGCATACACACGATTGAACATTCCGACAACAAAGTCGTGGATTTTTTTCTGACGGAATGTTGGCTCAAACTTGTGTTGCATATACGCGGTCACAGAAATGTGTCAGAATTTCTGACAAGATCTTTTGTTGTCGGAAAAATTGACAACCGGCTCTCAAACATTTGTTGTCGGAAATTCCGACTGCAAATGTCCGATGGGGACTACACACTGTTGAATTTTCCCGACAACAAGCTCACATCGAACATTTGTTGTCGGAAATTCCGACCGGGTGTACACGGCATCAAACTTCCCAGTGCCGAAACTTACAGTTCCAGCTCTAGTATATGATGATAGTGGGATGCTTGCTCTCCACCTCATCCATTCGTAGAACACCTTTTATATTCTGTGAAAAAAAATACAAGAAATGTTATAAATTAGGTGTAGAGAGAGGGATTCACTATCATAACTGTTACAGTAGAACTGTAAAGGTGGCCATACATGGATCAGAAATGTGGCTGATTCAGCAGGGGCCAGCTGAATTTTGATCTATGTATAGGCAGGCTGGTTGTACTGAAGTCTATCTACTGATCGACTTCTATACAACCGGCCTGTCGTACAGAAAGGAGGTGGTGGTACAACCAGCCTGTCGTACATGTATCACTACCCCAGATAAACCAAGGCTTCTGATTTTTTTTTTATGCCAGATAAATGAAGGTTTCCAATACTTCACCCCAGATAAACCAAGACTTCCCAAATTTCTCACCAGATAAGCCAAGACTTCCAATACAGTATTTCACATCAGATAAACCAAGGCTTCCAATATTTTTGGCAGATATGCCAAGGTTTCTAGTATTTTACACCAGATAAGCCAAGGCTTCTGATATTTCACACCAAATAACGTGTTCTTAAAGCGGAGGTTCACCCTCAAAATAAACTTTTTTGCTCATGTGTACACTTACCTGTCTTCAGCCTGACTTCCGGGTCTTCTTCCTTGCGGGGAGTGGGCGTGTCGCTCCTTTTCCCCGACGGTGAGCTCTGCGCAATGTCTCCTGGGAGTGAGTGATGATCCTCCCAGGAGACGATTGACGTGCGGGTAAAGCGTGTCATCGCCTTCCGAAAATATCCGACGGGGACTCGGCTCTTTACTGGGTTATACGGCGCCTGCGCCTGCCGTGTAGCGCTGACTGCGCAGGCGCCGTAAAGTGCAGAGTCCCCGTCGGATATTTTCGGAAGGCGATGACGCGCTTTACCCGCATGTCAATCATTTATGCGACGCCTACTCCCCGTTTGACATGTAATTTTTTTTGGGGGGGGAGTGGGGGCTTCAGGAGGAGTGGGACTTCCTGTCCCACTTCCTCCTTCCACCGAGGGGCTGGTTAGGTAATTAAGCTTAATCGTCTACAGCAGCCCCTCCCTGTAGGCGTTCGCCTAGGACACTTACAGGTCCTAGGCGATCGCCTGTCCAATGGGGCGGCTCAGCGCGGGGCCGCACGCATGCGCAGTGGGTGCCCGGCCGTGAAGCTGAAAGCTGTCACGACCGGGTGCCCACAGTATCAATGAGGATGCCGGCCGGGGAGGGGGGGAGAGGAGCGGAGCCCCGGCCGGCGCATTGCTGGAACACTGGAGCAGGTGAGTGTCTGTTTATTAAAAGCCAGCAGCTACACTTTTTGTAGCTGCTGACTTTTAATAAACATACATTTTGGCTGGAACACCCCTTTAATTTCTGCAGGTGCCCTACATTCTGTTGGGTAAGTTCAATACAATGAGGGAAACAAAAAGCAAAAAATTTGGCGCTGGTGCGCAGCTACAAAACCAATAGACAAGTGGAGAAAAAGTATACAAAATATATAAATGTAGCACTGATTGAAGTGCAACCAATGATGAGTACACCAAACTAAATTAAATGTACATATATGAGTAAATATATATGACCCAAAATTCTGTATAAAGACAATGTCTGTGAAAAAGTGATAGTCCAATAAATAATAAGTGAGGAGTGTTCCCTTGATCCAATCGTGAAAAGCCAAGATAGAGAAGAAGCTGTCACCAACTGAAGAGAGGCTTACCGGACAGATTGAACCCCAAGGAACATACGTCCGTGAGGGTCAATCAGGCATTTGCAAATCCCATGGAACCAATCAAATGCTGCGACTCTCAAAGCAAACTCCAAGGACTCTTAATGGTGGTAACCAAAAATGGATGGTAAATGTGTATGTTGAATGACTGGTCTGTGTATCAGTCATTCTATCAGAACAATTGGAAAAAGGTTTCCAATTGTTCACATCAGATAAACCAAGACCTCCGATATTTCACACCAGATAAACCAAGACCTCCAATATTTCACACCAGATAAACCAAGACCTCCAATATTTCACACCAGATGAAACAAAGACCTCCATTATTTCACACCAGATAAACCAAGACCTCCAATATTTCACACCAGATAAACCAAGACCTCCATTATTTCACACCAGATAAACCAAGGCTTCTAATATTTTATCTCCTTTGAACTTTCCTACGTCCTACCCAACTTTTGATGCCTTTTGATTTTAAACAAATGTGAGTAAGCTGCGAGCTATATTTCTCATTAAAACTTTTAAGCATATGGAAGCTCTTAGATCACTGTTTTTCTTTTCTCTGTCTGTCTTGGTGTGTCCATCATAATTGATATATGAGGAAAAGTGACATCATCTAGCTACCTGGCTGATTTCTATGCTCATTGGACCATCTGGTGAAACAGAGGTCTATTTTGGAGGTAATAGCATTTAATCCTTTTGGTGGTGGGACCACTTCAAGTTTGTGCTAATTTATCACCTGGTGGAGTTCACGGTCGGATATTTCATATAATATCTTGGATTTTTGGACATTTACACGTACCACATATTGGACACTAATAATCATATCGATCACATCTGCATGTCAAATTTGGGGATTTGATTGTTTACCATTCCTATATATCCTGATTATTCAGGACATATCACATAATGTACTATTCATTATTTATTATTTAATTTATTGTTTGCGCTGCACTGTTTTTCTATGTTGTTTCTAATATTTCACACCAATTAAACCAAGAATTTCTATATTTTACACCAGATGAACCAAGTGTCAGGAGCGTGTGACACTCCTGTTTTACAACAGCGGCTGGTCTCATTCCAAAATCCTGGTTTTGGCTAAGGTGCATTCTCCCTGTCTGCCTGTCCATCTGCAGGGTGATTGATGTAGCCAGTCTCTGGGTGGAGACCAAATGTGATTTAAGCCAGCCAATCCTGCAGTCTCATGTTTGTGATAGTGCTTGTAACGTGTGCTCCAAGCTCCACGTTTTACTGCCCTGCTCTGCTGTTTGATTCCCCTGTTTGTGACCCTAGATTGGAACTCTGACTATTGTCTGAAAACGGCCTGTCCTTTGACTACAACTTTGACCCCGACTAATCTGAACCCTACCTGCCGTGTACCTGGACTGTCAGTGGACCACTCTGCCTGCCAACCGCAAGTACCTGTTTGTTGTGCTCATTTTATGCCTACCCTGGTATGGTGGCCGGGCACTATAGCATTGTATATAAGACCTGAAAGAAACTGAGTATCGGTAGGGGGTTTCTATGAGTGAAGAACACAGAAGCCAGCTATAGTGTCTGACCATCTACACTAGGTGTTAAGCCTTGTACACACGATCAGTCCATCCGATGAGAACGGTCTGAAGGTTAAGTTGTCATAGGTTAAGCGATGAAGCTGACTGATGGTCTGATGTGCCTACACACCATCAGTTAAAAAAACGATCGTATCAGAACACGGTGACGTAAAACACGACGACGTGCTGAAAAAAATGAAGTTCAATGCTTCCAAGCATGCGTCGACTTGATTCTGAGCATGCGTGGATTTTTAACCGATAGTCGTGTCTACTAACGATCGGTTTTGACCTATGGGTTTAGGAATCCATAGGTTAATTTTAAAGAAAGTTGGCTTTTTTTTAACCTAAGGTAAAATAACCTTTGGGGCCCACACACGATCGGTTTTGACTAATGAAAACGGTCCATCAGACCGTTGTCCTCTGGCTAACCTGTCGTGTGTACGAGGCCTAAGCGTGACACCAAGTTTCTGATATTTTACATCACATAAATGAAAGATTTTAATCCTTCAGCCAAGATAAACCAAGGCTTCCAATATTTCACCAGATAAACCAAGGCTTCCGATATATAATGGTTAACTGGCACTCGTCTATGTTCTTGCATTCTCAACAGTCATACATAGCTCAAATGAAACAAAAACTCTCCATAACATTTAATTATAAAACTTTCAACCAGTTTTCTATAAAACACACACATACTAAGAGGGCACCATCCTGCACTAACATCAAAAATATAAACTGTACATAAAGAAACTGGTTTACTGCACTCCAGTAATCATAACTGTCCCCTTCCTGTCTGATCATCAAAGTACTAGAGACACAGCAAAGCTCTAGGGGATGACTTAGGCGCCGCTAGGCTATTGTTTTCTGTGTCCCCACTAGGAATCTACCTAGCGGGGACACAGAAAACAATACAAGCTTAAAGGGGTTGTAAAGACAAAAATATTTTCCTCTTAAATTAAAGTCTGACAGTAGCTGATAAAGTAAAAAGTAATGTTTTGCATTATAATTAGTTTGATCCTGTTGAAATTGAGCTGTTTTATTCACCTCTGTTGCTCCTGAATCGTTATTCTCACTGACTTCCTGGTTTGCTACATCATGGCCTAATGGGAACTACATTTCCCATTAGGCTTAGCCTCCATGTCTGTGAGGGATAAGAGAGCATCTTCACGCAGGGCTGTAGTCATAGGGAGGGGGTGAGCACATTCTGCTTTCCACCATGCAGGTGCTGGTGGAAAGCAAGAAGAGGAGAGACGGGAAATTACATTTTCAAACCTGGATTACTGTATTTTGGAGGTCAAAAGGAAAAACGAGGTTAGTGATATTTAAATGCTCTAGCTTACAGCAATCAATTGATCTAATAAAAAAACGAACCTTTAGTGTTCCTTTAACTGGGGTTCTAATACAGTATTTCTCTATCCAAAACTGAAATAAGAAGTGTTGGCTATACAGTTAAAAAAAGCTGAAGAAAGTATTAACTGTCTGCTGTTTATAACATCTCTTGTGGTTTCCTGGATTGTCCGATCACGTGTACTTATCCCACCACACTTCTTGTGAAATTACTGGTGATACTGGCTAATGAGATCTGTTGTATAAATAACTCCCACTAGTCTTATGTCAAACTGTAGAAATTAGAGTTCTGTTGTGTAACTGACTAATTTCTGCGGGTGCCCTACATGCCGCTGGGCAAGTCTGATACAACGAGGGATCCTGTGCTTAGAGGAAGACATTTTTTAGTTCAAGCTTTATGAAAGCTTTTACTCAGCTATTATGCTGATCTAATGGATGTAGTACTGTCTGGGCCACTTTCCTGAAACAAGTATGCTGATCAACTCTTACACACTATCGGAAATTCTGACAAGAAATACTTGGATTTTTTTTTTCCAACGGAATGTTGGCTCAAACTTATGTTGCATACACGCGGTCACACAAATGTTGTCAGAAATTCCGACCATCAAGAACTTGGTGACGTACAACACTATGATGAGCTGAGAAAAATGAAGTTCAATAGGCAGTGCGGCTCTTCTGCTTGATTCTGAGAATGCGTGGATTTTTGTGCGTTGATTGGATACAGACGATTGGAATTTCGGACAAGAACTTTTCTTGTCGGAAAAATTGAGAACCTGCTCTCAATTTTTTGTTGTCGGATATTCCGACAGAAAGTCAGATGGAGCCTACAGACGGTCGGAATTTCTAACCAAAAGCTCACGTCAAACTTTTCTTGTCGGAATTTCCGATCGTGTGTACGTGGCATTAGCTTAGGAAATACTTGCTCCAGGTAGGTGAGTCACATATGGCGGAAATCATAGGCAATGTAAGATAGCAAAGCAACTAACATTCAGAAGGAGGTCGGAAAGCCCCTATATTGTTTCTATCAGTACAGGTTCCCTGTAATTTAGAATTTTGGCCAGGTTGTGGGCATCCTTCTATATACATATTCTTGAAGCAAATTATCAGGACAGGGATCTGAATCTGCAAACTCTGCTGTGTCTGGCAGTACCTCTTCTTGCTGAGCCACCTGAGATGCTGGGCAATTTGTTAAATCTTGCCTTGAACCTTGTTTCTAGTGAACCTTGAACTCCTTGCTCCTCCCATGTACTTCCTATTTAAGCCATGCCTTTGCACTTCCTGTTTGCACAATATTGAACTCTCGCCAGCCAATATTTCACTCTTGGCACTCCTGCTCCTGTCCATATCTTTACTCCTGCATAGCTCCCAACTGTCCCTGATTTCGTATAATGTCCCTCTGTCCCTCTTTGCCCCTCATTTGTCCCTCATTTTGGTGTGATCTATATAGCTGTATATAATGGACTTTTTATCTTTCAAAAAGTGATTCCCAGAGCTAAACCTTTTATCCAATTTCTAAATTGCTGCATTTGTACATTTTAAAAACCAATATAAAAGAATAGGAGTGGTAAAAAAAAAAATCCTTGTGGATTTAATTAACCTTTTTGTGGTTCTAATTTAAGAAGGGTGTGTCAGGGGGCGTGTCCTATGCCTACATAGGTTTGCAAGTAGGTGTCCCTCATTCCCATCTCAAAATGTTGCGAGGTATGCTACTGCTCATTACCAACATTTGGCTTGTTCCTCGGCTACGCTTCTGCTTGATCCCAACCTGTAAACACTTGTTACTGACCTTTTGGCTTTTTAACTGACTACACTTCTTCTTGATCACTACCTGCTATATCTGCTACTTAACCCTGTCTTACCTCCTGGTGGGGCAATCCTGAGGATTGCGACCTGGTACTAACTAACAGCAAAACCCATCTCCATCATCAGAAGCTCTGGTGAATAGGGGTTAGCATTTAGACCCTGCACCTTGGGTGAGCCCACTTAAACGGTGGGAGCCTTTCTAGTGCTATAGCTGCTGGTCTCTGAGCCTGACCCTTGACCGTGACACAAATCTTTGCTTCACAAAATTAATTTAAGTCCCTACTTTCGTCCCTCTTCTGTTATAATAGCTTTTTAGGAATAGAGACCTTCACCCAGTTTAGGAGATGTTTGATCCACACTATCAGATCCTCACCTGATGTAGGGGAATGCTTGATCCATATGATCACATCCTCACCCAGTGTAGGAGATGTTTGAACCACACTATTAGGACCCCTCCTGAAGGACCACTTGGCCTTCAGGAGAATGATTAAAACTCATCTCTTCTGAGGTAAAGGGTTTCCTTACCGAAGGAATAGAAACCGCGCCCAGAGGCGATTCAGTTTGCGTGTGTTGCGCTTTATACGTTTTTCACTCACTCACTAAGTGTAAACGAACCTTCCTCGTGCTTCCTAGTGTGGCTGTCACTGATCGTCTGTTCCCTGTCATAGGGAACGACGATCATTGACGTCACATGCACAGCCACGCCCCCCACAGTAAGAATCACTCCCTTGGGGCACACTTAACCCCTACAGCACCCCCTCCTGGTTAACCCCTTCACTGCCATTGTCATTTTTACAGTAACCAGTGCATTTTTATAGCACTGTTTGCTGTTAAAATTACCATAATGTCGCAGTCATGATTAAAATCGCTAATCGCTGCCATTACTAAAAATATTAATAAAAATGCCATAAAACTATCTCCTAAACCAGGGGTGCCCAACCTTTTGAACTTGCCACTTTAGCAACTTGGTAACCAGTCGCGGGCCACAATGAGTGGAGTGGACAGATGAAGGGTCGCGGCTACTCTATAGGCCCTCTGATCCACCCAGATGGAAGGGGACAAATTCCTTTTGGGCGTAAACGGACATCTGTCGCTCTATAGACGTGAATTGAGGGTCCCATTTGGTCAGGCTGATCGTGTGAAAAGGACGTAAGACTGCTTTCACACTGATGTGCTGCGGTTTACCCACCATGCGCGTTCAGCATAGTGCTCCTGTGTCTATCCTGCAGGTTAGCTGAACTTTGCCATAGACTCCGCCTGTGGCAAAAGCTGGTGCTGTACAGGAAGCATGGGCTTATGGGGCTCTGCTCCGCAGCCGCTTTCTTCCTCTACCACCACTGATGCTGTGGTATGGCGGGTCGACAACCTGCGATCTAGACTTGACAACATGCCATTCCAGAGCAGGAGGTTGCGGGCCACATCAGAGGGCTCCGCGGGCCACATGTGGGCCCCGGGCCACTGGTTGGCCACTCCTGCCCTAGACGCTATAAATTTTATGCAAACCAATCAATAAATGCTTATTGCGATTTTTTTTTTTTTTTTACCAAAAATATGTAGAAGAATACGTATTATATGTTTTTTGGGAATATTTATTATAGCAAAAAGTAAAAAATTCTGCATTTTTTTCAAAATTGTCGCTCTATTTTTGTTTATAGTGCAAAAAATATAAACCGCAGAGGTGATCAAATACCACCAAAAGAAAGGTATATTTGTGGGGGGGAAATGGATGCCAATTTTGTTTGGGAGCCACGTCGCATGACCGTGCAATTCTCAGTTAAAGCAACGCAGTGCGGAATCGCAAAAAGGGGCCAGGTCTTTTAGCTGCATAATGGTCCGGGGCTGAAGTGGTTAACACATGTAACGTACATTGCTGCATTGGGATGATATTTATTTTGAATGTCATCCCAATGCACAAAGGCAACATCTGCACTGTAGCATGTGCGTTGTGATGCACTGCTTTTGAAAAAAAAAAGGTATATTTGCATTTTTAGGCATCTTAGGGTGCATCCATAACCCATTCATTTTAAGTGGGCTGCATTAACCACTACAGATCCGCGCTATTGACAAAATACATCAACAGCGCGGACCTGAGGCGCCGGGGTCACGTTTTTGGACGTCAATGTTTTTGTAATTCCCCGAGCGCGCCACTGGGTGGCGCGCAGCGGGGAAAAACCGTGCCATTGCATCGCCAAGGATTCGATGCGTGTACCCGGCGGCCGTGGTGTCCGTCGGGTACGCGCGATCGGCGGTGACCGAGCAGGGACGTGGAGCTCTGTGTGTAAACACAGAGCTCCACGTCCTGTCAAAGGGAGAGGAGACCGATCTGTGTCCCTTGTACATAGGGACACAGCATCGGTCACCTCCCCCAGTCACCCCTTCCCCCCACACAGTTAGAACAAACCCAGGATATACATTTAACCCTTTCCTCACCCCCTAGTGTTAACCCCTTCAATGCCAGTCACATTTATACAGTAATTAGTGCATTTTTATAGCACTGGTCGCTGTATAAATGTGAATGGCGCCAAAAATGTGTCAAAAGTGTCCGATGTGTCCGCCGTAATGTCGCAGTCCCAATAAAAATCGCAAATCGCCGCCCAAAAAAATATATAAAAAAAAATCATAATTCTGTCCCCTATTTTGTAGGCGCTATAACTTTTGCGCAAAGCAGTCGCTTCAAAAAAGGATGCCAATTTTGTTTGGGAGCCACGTCGCACTACCGCGCAAATGTCAGTTAAAGTGACGCAGTGCCGGAAGCTGAAATTTCGCCTGGGCACGAAGGGGGTTTATGTGCCCAGTAAGCAAGTGGTTAATGCAACACCCAATAATGCAAAACATAACGCACAAGTAAATTGTCCCTTTTCAAAATGACTATTTAAAACAGCCAAGAAAAATTCAATGGCCATTCCCACATGTAGAAACTAGTTGCTGTTGCATCATTTCTTCCAGTAATCATGTGGTAGCCAGACCCGGCCAGACAACCATATAAAGGGAAGGAGAGGAGGAAGCAGATCTGTCTGAGAATTCCAGGAGAGGTAAGTGACACTGGCCAAATCTGCCAGATTATCCTTACATTTATAAACCCCTGCAGAGCATTGCAGCTTTCTTAGACTCCTACCACTGTATATAATGGTGCTTTTGTTTTATACATTTTTTGTTGAACTTTCTATCCATCAAAACCTAAAGGTTTTCATACATTAACCACTTTAGACCCAGACCAATATGCAGGTTAAGGACCTTGCCCCTTTTTTGCGATTCTGCACTGTAACTGACAATTGTGCGGTCGTGCGATGTGGCTCCCAAACAATTGACGTCCTTTTTTCCCCACAAATAGAGCTTTCTTTTGGTGGTATTTGATCACCTCTGCGGTTTTAATTGTTTGCGCTATAACCAAAAATAGAGCGACCATTTAGAAAAAATTCTATGTTTGTAACTTTTTGCTATAATAATTATCCACAAAAAATATATAAAAAAAAAACATTTTTTTCTTCAGTTTAGGCCGATACGTATTCTTCTACATATTTTTGGTAAAAAACAAATATGAATAAGTGTTTATCGATTGGTTTGCGCAAAAATTTATAGCGTTTACAAAATAGGGGATAGTTTTATTGCATTTTTATTAATATTTTCTTTTTTACTACGAATAGCGGCGATCAGTGATTTTTTCCATGACTGCGACATTATGGCGGACACGTCGGACAATTTTGACAAATTTTTGGGACCATTGTCATTTTCACAGCAAAAGGTGCTATAGAAATGCACTGATTACTGTGAAAATGACAATTGTAGTTTGTGAGTTACCCACTAGGGGGCGCTGAAGGGGTTAAGTGTGACCTCATATGTGTTTCTAACTGTAGGGGGGCAGGGCTGGACGTGTGACGTCATTGATCACCTTTCAGATGATCAATGACAGCGCTAAAGTGAAGAACGGGGAAGCTGTATTTACTTAGAGCCTGAGGAAGAGGCACGCATGCCTCGAACGCGCGCACCGCCCTGTGACCTAACCCGGAACTGAAGCTCAGCTGCCTGCACTCCACGGCTGCGTTCCATCACGCTGTCCCATCGTGTCCATACAGCTCCCTGTCTGACCAGCGCTGGAATACACTCAGGGACACCTATGGACTTTTGGATCAGCTGGCGAACTGTACAGCGTTCTCCTTTACAGTGAGAACCCAGAGCATTCAGCCATCACAGGATTACCAACATCAGCTGAGCACACCCACCCCGGAAGCCAGGCACAGATGACACCTTTTATGCCCATGAACCCTGCAGCCTTGTGAGTAGTATCCTCATAAGAATTGTTTTGTTTTGTCACAGTAATAAAAAGTTACTACGCTTAGAGGGTGCCGCTTTTTGTTTTTCTTGTATTGTTTCAGAATTGCTTCTTCTTGGCAGCTGGCAGCCCTCACAGCATGAGTACTACTACTACTACATTAGTCATATATGAACTTGATCCAATGGACTGAATAATTTCATAAACTTTTGTCCTTCAGTGGAAAGGAACTGTGCTGCCCTTGTTTCATTCTCACTCTCAGATTCAGTATCTGTCATTTACCCTTCCCCACATATATATTTATTTATATCTACTCCCTTTGGAGAGCGCTTGATTTATCTGTTTGTTTTTTGTATTTACACACAGCTCTCCTCGTTCTTCATCTCCCGGGACCGATCGCGGGACTCCGGCGGCGATTCGGTCCGCGGGTCCCGCGGTCACGGAGCTTTGGACCCACGGCTGGACACTTAGAGGACGTACAGGTACGTGCTATTGCCCAGCCGTGCCATTCTGCCGACATATATGTGCAGGAGGCGGTTCTTAAGTGGTTAAAGTGAAATATTTCTAGCAAAATTCTACTAGTGCACAGCCAGCCTTCAGCTGTCCATACATGAATGAAAATTTGTCCAGTTCAGCAGGGACAGGCTTAATTTCTGTTTAAATTTTGTTTTTATTCAGTTAGCCACTTATAGATCGGAAGATTTTATCCCTTAATGACCAGGCCATTTTTTGCGATGCAGCACTGCGTCGCTTTAACTGACAATTGCGCTGTCATGCGACGCTGTACCCAAACAAAATTGACGTCATTTTTTGGTGATATTTGATCACCTCTGCATTTTTTTTGTGCTATAAACAAAAAAAGCATACATTTTTGAAACAAAAAAAAAATCAGCTTTTTGCTATAATAAATATCCCCCCAAAAAACAAGACAAAACTAATTTCTTAATCAGTTTAGGCCGATATGTATTCTACATATTTTTGGTAAAAAAAAACGCAATGAGTGTATTTTGATTGGTTTACACAAAGGTTATAGCGTCTTATAGCGGCATTATTATTTATTTATTTATTACTAGTAATGGCGGTGAGCTGTGATTTTTAGCAGGACTTCGACATTGCAGCAGAAAGATCGGACACTTTTGACATTTTTTTGGGACCACTGACATTTATACAGCGATCAGAGCTAAAAACAGCCACTGATTACTATATAAATGTCACTGTCAGGAAAGGGGTTAACACTAGGGGGTGATCAAGGGGGTTAAGTGTCCCCTAGGGAGGTGTTTCTAACTGTATGGGGGCTGGGCTGACTAAAGGAGGAGAAAAATTGCTGTTCCTAATCGCTAGGAACAGCAGATCTCTCTCTAACTCGCCTGTCAAAACAGGGACCATTCTGGCTCACGTTCCCTCAATCGCAGGTGGCCGGCGGGCATTGCGGACGCCAGCCACATGGAATCGGGTCCCACCCTGTACAGCGGGCGTGTGCGCCTGCTATGGTTCCTTAAGTGAGCCAACATATACCTACAACGATTTGCGGGAACGTGCCGACCTGCTGCCGTATAACGAGCCAGCAGGACCTCGGCGGGAAGCAGTAACATGAGTCTGTTTTTTTTTTCCTAGGGGTGAGGGGGTCTCTCTCTCTCGGTCTCCTTGTTTTTTTTCTCCCCCCCAGTGGCATGGGGGCCTGTCAGGGCACGGGTTGTTGGCACACTTTTCCTTCCTGGTGCACCTAGGTGAGGGGGGTTCCATCTGTCTGAGACCGGGTCTCATTCTGGACTCCCTTGTTTTCTTCTCTCCCCTCTTTCCTGTAGGTCAAGCCTGACGCAAAGAGAAAGTGTCCCTCATGCAGGGCTAAAATGGGGGAAAGTTGGAAGAAACCATTGTGCAGGGCTTGTATTGCGGCCTTAGTACAGGAGGAATCAACCTCAGTTAGAGAAGAATTGGTTGTCTCCGTTAAAAACAAGCTATTGGCCACGTTGCAGTCTGTCCGTGACTCTCTAGCTCCTACCACCACTACTCAGGCCTCCACCTGGCAGACTTCCCAGGAGTCGGTGGCTTTACCTGCCTCTGTGCCCTCGGTCAACGAAGAGGCCCTAGCCCCATTGTCTGGACTTAGGGATAGCCAGCCTCAGGCCCCCACTAGTGAGGAGTCAGAGACCGAGAGAGACTGAGGAAGAGATGGGGTCTTCCTCAAAATTTAAGTTATCCCTGGAGGAGGTGGACAGTCTTCTCAGGGCCATCTATGCTACCCTAGGCCTTAGTGAGGAAAAGAAAGACTTAAGTTTGCACGACCGCATGTACGCGGGTCTCTGCGACCCCAAGGGGCGTACGTTCCCAGTCCATTCAGTTATCTCTGAGACTATCTTAAGAGAGTGACAGGATCCAGAGAGAAAAACGTTTTCCTTTCGAAGAAGATCCATCAGCAGTTTGGAACACGGTTCCTAAGTTGGATGCTGCGTTTTCCCAGGTATCATGATCCACTGACCTGTCCTTTGAGGATACGGGGACCTTAAAGGGATCCTATAGATAAACGCATGGATCTTCTCCTTAAGAAAGCTTGGTTCTTATCACCTTGAAGCCTGCTATGGCTACCACCTGCGTGGCCCGCAACCTAGAATTTTGGGTGGATCAGTTAAAATCACACATTGTGGCGGATTCCCTGAAACAAGATATTTTGGATTCTTTTTCTACCATGTCCACAGCCGTGGCCTATATTGCGGATGCCACGGCCGAGGCAATTAAAATGTCCGCTAGATCTGCAGCTTTAGCTAATTGAGCCAGGAGGGCTCTGTGGCTAAAAACTTGGCCAGGGGATACAGCTGTGCGGGATCCCGTTTTCAGGGGATCTTCTTTTCGGGCCTAAACTGGATAGTATCCTAGGAAGGACGGCAAATAAAACTAAAACCTTCCCGGTGAAGAGAAAGAAATCCCCCCCCCAGACGTTTTTTTTTTTCGTGCCCATAAGCAGCAGGACAAGGGAAAAAGACCGCAGGGAAAAAGGAATTGGTCGGCACAGAAGTGCAAAGGAAAGGGAGTCCTTTTCCATCCTCCTGCGCAAACCAGTAAGCCACAATGACTTAGCCCTACGGGTAGGCGGAAGGTTACAGAATTTCCTTCCGCAGTGGTCAGCAGTATCAAACAGCCAGTACATACTGACCACCCTAGCCCGAGGCTACACCATAGAATTCTTGGAGCCTCCACCAACAAGGTTTTTGGTTACTCAGGCCCCAAAAAACCCAGTAAAGTCCTTAGTCATGAGGTCCTCTCTGACAGAACTGTTACAACAGGGAGTACTGGTTCGAGTTCCACTAGCAGAACAGGGCCGAG
The DNA here is from genome assembly GCA_029574335.1 of Rana kukunoris. Classification (NCBI taxonomy): domain Eukaryota; kingdom Metazoa; phylum Chordata; class Amphibia; order Anura; family Ranidae; genus Rana; species Rana kukunoris. The sequence goes on along the minus strand of JAJQKJ010002299.1, from coordinate 105,758 downwards.
GGTTTTATTCCCATGTCTTCTTGGTGAAAAAACCCACGGAGAAATTCAGACTGATTCTGAACCTGAAAGCCACTAAACAGATGCGTCGGGTACAAAAAATTAAAAATGGATTCTATTTTCTCAATCGGGAATCTCTTGACGCCAGATTGTTTCATGGCGTCAATAGACCTGAGAGATGCGTACCTGCACATTCCGATCCCTCCACAGTCTCAGAAGTTCCTCAGACTAGCGGTAGAGATGGAGGGTGTAGTTCAGCACCTCCAGTACAGGGCCCTCCCCTTTGGGCTTTCGTCATCACCTCAGATTTTTACCAAGGTGCTGGCAGAGGCCTTAGCCCCGCTGCATCTACAGGAGATAGCAGTTATCCCCTACCTGGACGACCTCCTCTTCTTTGCTCCCTCAGAGGAGAAGTTGTTGGGGGACCTTTTGCAGGTGCGGACTCGCCTGGAATCCCTAGGCTGGATCTTAAATCTTCAGAAATCCTCCTTAGTTCCTTCTCGGGAAATTCGTTTTCTGGAGTACCAGGTGAATTCGCGAAGCCAAAGGGTCTTTCTCCCTTTGGAGAAAACAACCAAAGTTTTGGATACTGTTCGGTTGCTGCAGGCCCATCAGTCCCTGACAGTAAGGCAGGTAATGGCAGCGCTGGGAATTTTGACTTCGACCATGCCGGCCGTCCAGTGGGCGAGAATGCATTTCAGGCCCCTGCAAGCATTTCTCCTAAGAACCTGGGATCACAGGCCCGGCCCAGCCCGCTGGACTCTCAGTTGAGGATTCCAACCAGGGTAAAAAGATCCCTTTACTGGTGGAAGGACCGGCGAGTGCTTGCAGGTCTGGAATGGTCATTCCCAGGAGGGAACAGGCTTACCACGAATGCCAGTGCTTGGGGGTGGGGAGCCCATCTAGAGGGGAATTTCGTCCAGGGAGCTTGGCTAAAAGAGGAATCGGTGCGTTCCTCAAACTGGAGGGAGTTGAAGACAGTTGCCCTGGCCCTAGTGGAGTTTTCTCCGGTTCTCCGGGGCCACCAAGTTCAGGTCCTTACGAACAATGCTACTACCGTAGCATACATAAACAGACAGGGGGGTACGAGGAGCTGGTCTCTCCAGACCCTTGCCGCAGGGATGCTGTCCTGGGCAGAAACCAATTTGCTTTTCCTGACAGCCTTACACCTAAAGGCATCCTTGAACAGGGTCGCAGACTATTTGAGCAGACACCAGATTCGGGAATCAGAGTGGTCCCTTAATTCGGAGGTCTTTCTAGAGATCTCCACCAGGTGGGGTAGATGCTCTGGCGCACCCCTGGGAATTTCGCCTTTGCTTTGCTTTCCCCCCGTTTCAATTATTTCCCCTAGTATTGAGGAAAATTCGAAGAGAAAAGGTTCCGGTCATTCTCATTGCCCCATTTTGGCCCAGGAGGGCATGGTTTGCAATGCTCCTGGCTATGTCAGCCGAATCATGTTGGCACCTGCCCCTCAGACAGGATCTTCTGACGCAAGGCCCGATTTCTCTTTTAGAATTGACCCAGCTCTCTTTGGCAGCGTGGCTTCTGAAAGAGAAATCCTGAGGGGGAAAGGGTTCTCGGACCGTTTGGTATCTACCTTGCTCAACAGTAGGAAAAAGGTGACCAGAGCCATCTACACTAAGGTGTGGAAGGTTTTTTTTCTACCTGGTGTGGTTCATCTAATCAGGACCCTAAAGAGCTGAAGTCCATTTTGGATTTTTTTGCGGGAGGGGGCAGATAAGGGATTAGCTACCAGCACCCTAAAAGTTCAGGTTTCCGTGCTTGTGGTGTTTTTGGAGAGATCTGTGGCCATATAACCTTTGGTGGTTAGATTTTTTGATCCCTCATGAGATCTAGACCTCCAAGGCTGAAGGGTTTCCCAAAATGGGATCTCTTAGTGGTACTTAGATCTCTAGCAAGCAAACCGTTTGTGCCCTTAAGGGAAGGATCTCTTTAGAAATCTTACCTTTAAAACTTTATTTTTAGTCGCTATAACCTCAGCACGTAGGATCAGCGAGTTGCAGGCCCTGTCAATTAAGGAGCCTTATTTATGTTTATTTTCAGATGGGTAGTGCTTAAAACTGACCCAAAGTTTTTGCCCAAGGTAGCTTCAAATGCCAATCGTTTTCAGGACATTGTGCTACCTACATTTTGTTCAAATCCATCAGGAGAAAAATAGTTATTTTTTCACATGTTACATGTCAGAAGGTCCTTGTTATGGTACCTGGAAATAACAAGCCCTTTCAGACATACAGATTCGTTATTTGTCCTATTTGGGGGTAACAAGAGAGGTCACCAAGCATCTAGGGGGACCTTGGCTAGATGGCTGAAGCTAGCCATCCGGGAGGCCTATTTGCAGGCAGGCCTGATCCCACCAGTAGGGATCTGTGCCCATTCGACCAGAGCTCTCGCAACATCATGGGCAGAAAGAGCTGGTGCCACGCCGGAGCAAATCTGCAGGGCAGTGACGTGGTCAAGTTTTTACACAATTGTGCAACACTATAGGTTGGACCTCACCTCAGCCAGCGACCAGGCTTTTGGCAGGAAGGTCTTACAAGCTGTCGTCCCGCCCTAAGGTAGTAAGTCTCTGTTATCCTCTCAAGGTGCTGTCCTGAAAGACACCCAAGGAAAATTCAAGTTAGACTTACCGGTAACTTGTATTCCAGAAGTCTTTCAGGACAACAGCAACCTGCCCTATTAATTTGGATGTATTATGCTGTGACTAACGTATGTGTTTATTTGTTCCAGCTGGGGCTGGAGGTTTCTCTATGACAACTGACTAGTGTAAGGAGGGGCCTCCCCTTTTAAAAGATTGGAAGAAGGTGTTTCCTGAAGGAGTGGGAGGAGTCTTCTGGAAAACAAGTTACCGGTAAGACTAACTTGAATTTTTTCCACATTTTGTTATGTTACAGCTTTATTCCAAAATGGATTAAATTCATTATTTCCTTAAAATTCAACAAACTCTTTGCAAATTTATTAAAAATAAAAAAAATCACATGTATTCACAGCCTTAGCCATGACACTCAAAATTGAGCTTGGGTGCATTTTGTTTCCACTGATCATCCTTGAGATGTTTCCACAACTTTAATTGAAGTCCACCTGTGGTAAATTCAGTTGATTGGACATGATTTGGAAAGGCACACACCTGTCTATAGAAGGTCTCTGAAGCCATGAAGTGCAAGAAATTGTCTGTAGACCTCCGAGACAGGATTGTATGGAGGCACAGATCTGGGGAAGGGTACAGAAAAATGTCTGCAGCATTGAAGTCTCAATGAGCAGAGTGGCCTCCATCATCCATAATTGGAAGATGTTTGGAACCTCCAGGACTCTTCCTAGAGCGGGTTGCCCAGCCAAATTGAGTGATTAGGGGAGAAGGACCTTGGTCAGGGAGGTGGCCAAGAACCCGATGGCCACTCTGACAGAGCTGCAGATTTTCTCTGTGGAGAGAGAAGAACCTTCCAGAAGAACAACCATCTATTCAGCACTCCACCAATCAAGCCTGTATGGGGGAGTGGCCAGATGGAAGTCACTCCTCAGTAAAAGTCACATGACAGCCACCTGGAGTTTACCAAAAGGCACCTGAAGGATTCTCAGACCATCAGAAACCAAATTCTCTGGTCTGATGAAACAAAGATTGAACTCTTTGGTCTGAATGGCAAGCGTCATGTCTAGAGGAAACCAGGCAACGCTCATCACCTGACCAATACCATCCTTACAGTAAAAAACATGGTGGTGGCAGCATCATGCTGTGAAGATATTTTTCAGTGGCAGGAACTGGGAGACTAATCAGGATTGAGGGAAAGCTGAATGCAACAATGTACAGAGACATCCTTGGCTTTTTCTTTGGGGACAAGGCTGCATTTGGGGACAAGGCTGCATTTGGGCACACAAGGCTACACATGGCTGCATTTGGGGATACATGGCTGCATTTGGGGACACATTTAAACAAAAAAAATCTGTATCGGTGAGTACATGGGAAAAAAGTATCGGTACTCGTACTCGGTCCTAAAAAAGTGGTATCGGGACAGCCCTAGTAAATATAAAGGAAAATTGTACAAGAAAATTGTATAATTAGAAACTGAAACCATTGTATAACTGTAAATACCAATGTTCTTAGTTTGTATTTGTTCATCTTGTTGTATAGCGGTTTGAAGTTATTGTTAATGTCCCTTTCCCCTACAGGGTATTCTGACTCTTTGTCTTGGTGTCACCATGACCCGTTGGCTCATCTTTCTGTCGGTGTTCTGCACTACTATACATGCTCAACGTAAGTGATCAGTCATTTCCCTTCTTGTTCTATTTTGGACCATCTTGTCCCCAGGCTCTCATTTCTCCCCCTTTTCAATCAATAACATTAGAGGTATTAGAGAGACATGAAATTCTAGACATAAGCTCAGCTGAGAAAGGTCATGTGGTCAACCTTTGTAAAAGTGGCGGCCACTCATTAGGAGCGCACAGGTGCTGCCGCTCCCCCCCCTCTAATCCATGCATCATTATTGGGTCCAAGACATGGATGAGCGAGTTTGGGGTGTAGAAATTTGACTGACCTGCCCTCAACCCGATAGAACACCTTTGGGATGAATTAGAGCGGAGACTGTGAGCCAGGCCTTCTCACCCAACATCAGTGCCTGACTTCACAAATGCTCTTCTGGAAGAATGGTCAAACATTCCCATAGACGCACTCCTAAACCTTGTAGACGGCCTTCCTAGAAGAGTTGAAGCTGTTCTAGCTGCAAAGGGCGGGGCCAACTCAATATTGAACCCTACGCACTAAGACTGGGATGCCATTAAATTTCATGTGCGTGTAAAGGCAGGTGTCCCAATACTTTTGATAATATAGTATAATATAAGACGCTAGAAGGACCATTAGAAAGTAAACACAGTTTAAGATATTTTCTTTATCATAAGGTGTAATTACATATTTTTAACACCATGGCCATTAGTGGCCTCTTATGAGGTTTTTGTAGAGGGGGGAAGGACAAATAAACTACACGGAAGTAGGTAAGGGGAATTTCCCCTCCCTTCCTCCTCTCGGGGTAAATTTTTTTTTCTTTTATTTTAAATTTGCTTGTAGTTACTTTAGTTGGGGAAAAGGGCCATGAGGGCCGACACACATAATCGCGGGTGACCAATAGTCAAACACGAGGCACAACTTTAACTATTATTATCACTTATTTATTTCTCTTTCTCACATAAAAAACAGACAAAATGGCTATTAGTGGCCTCTTTGGAAGTAGGAGGGCGTTTTTTTTTTTCTTCTTTTATCCCCCTCTCTATTTTAGTTGTTTCTTTTCTCTCGGGGTATAGAAGGACACAGTAGGACAGTGGTTCTCAACCTGGGGGTCGAATGACAATTTGCCAGGGGTCACCAAATCCTGTCTGGGATGCTCCTGAAGCCCATGCTGCTCTCCAAGCCTTTTTCGCATCCGCCCAGCAGGGTTGTTCCTGGAGCTCGCTGCTACCCAGAGGCGTTCCTAGGGGGGTGCGGGGGGTGCGGTCCGCCCCGGGTGACACCCGCTAGAGGGGTGACACCACCCCAAATAAAAAAAAAAATTTTTTTTTTTTAATTTTTTTTAATTTTTTTTTTTTTTTTTTTAGCTGACGTGGGGGGGGGGCGGTAGAGGTGCAGGTGGCTGTGTAATGTAAAAGGGGTGCAGTGATGCAGGGTGCTGTGTAATGTAAAGGGGTGCAGAGGGCTGTGTAGTGTAAAAGGGTCCAGAGGTGCACGGGGCTATGCGATGTAAAGGGGTGCAGAGGTGCAGGCGGCTGTGTAATGTAAAAGGGGTGCAGTGATGCAGGGTGCTGTGCAATGTAAAAGGGTCCAGAGATGCAGGGTGCTATGAGATGTAAAGGGGTCCAGTGATGCATGGTGCTGTGTAATGTAAAGAGGTCCAGTGATGCAGGGTGCTGTGTAATGTAAAGGGGTGCAGAGGGCTGTGTAGTGTAAAAGGGTCCAGAGGTGCAGGGGGCTATGTGATGTAAAGGGGTACAGAGGTGCAGGCGGCTGTGTAATGTAAAAGGGGTGCAGGGTGCTGTGTAATGTAAAGGGGTGCAGAGGGCTGTGTAGTGTAAAAGGGTCCAGAGGTGCAGGGGGCTATGTGATGTAAAGGAGTGCAAAGGTGCAGGCGGCTGTGTAATGTATAAGGGGTGCAGTGATGCAGGGTGCTGTGTAATGTAAAAGTGTCCAGTGATGCAGGGTGCTGTGTAATGTAAAAGGGGTGCAGTGATTCAGGGTGCTGTGTAATGTAAAGGGGTGCAGAGGGCTGTGTAGTGTAAAAGGGTCCAGAGATGGAGGGTGCTATGAGATGTAAAGGGGTCCAGTGATGCAGGGTGCTGTGTAATGTAAAGGGGTGCAGAGGGCTCAGGGCCGGATTAACAGAGGGGCTGATGGAGCTCCAGGCCCCTTTCTCAAGATAGGCCCATTTGCGCAAAGAAAAATAAAACGAAAAAAAAAAAAAAAAGTTTGACTTCGGGGGTTGTAGCTCGACGACCAGAGGTCACAGAAACCCCACATTTGGTGGGTAGGCATTTGAAGACCTACCCCACAAGGGGTCAGAGATGCAGGGTGCTATGAGATGTAAAGGGGTCCAGTGATGCAGGGTGCTGTGTAATGTAAAGGGGTGCAGAGGGCTCAGGGTCGGATTAACAGAGGGGCTGATGGAGCTCCAGGCCCCTTTCTCAAGATAGGCCCATTTGCGCAAAGAAAAATAAAACGAAAAAAAAAAAAAAAAAAGTTTGACTTCGGGGGTTGTAGCTCGACGACCAGAGGTCACAGAAACCCCACATTTGGTGGGTAGGCATTTGAAGACCTACCCCACAAGGGGTCAAAATATGGGATGGCTATCATTTATGGTTCCGGAGATACGGACCTGCTTGCACAGCCTGTCAGAAGCTACATACAGAGTGGCCGTTATAAATACAAGCTGACACATTGCAGCTGACTGAGAAAAAAATCATCATTTGTTTTTTTGCTAGAAAATTACTCTATGGTGGTCTTTGTAACTTTTTATGTTGCACAGTAAAGAGCTGTGCGATTCTGGCTAAAATGACAACTGCAATTTTTTTGCTTAAATGATAGATCACAATTCTCTCACGATTCGTGCGGCATAACATCTTTCACATTAAAATAAAAAATAAAAAATGGGCCAACTTTACTGTTTTGTTTTTATTATTCATTGAAGTGGGCAAATGCAGTGTGACATAAAATATTGCAGAAATTGCCATTTTTGTCTCTGCTAAAATATTTTAACTTAAACAAGTGTTGGACTTTAAGTGGTTACATTTCTTGCATTTACACACAGAAGTTTGATCTAAAAGGGAAGTTGGTTACAATGTTTCATGTTGTTTACAAACATGGCAGACTGCCCGGATATTTTCTTTACACACAGAAGTGTATCCCTTTGATCTAAGAAGAAAGTGTTAGATACAATGTTTCCTGCTAAGAACTTGCAGACTGCCCAGATATTTACTTTTGACAGCTGAAAGTCTCTCCACTTGTTATATGATAGAATCAGCAAACTCTGCATTGGAGATGTCAGGGGGGTTGAATCAAGATCACGATTTTTTAACGATTAATTGTGCAGCTCTAGCACGGTACTGTATTTGCTCAGCAATTTTTCAAACATGTTTTTTTTTTTGGAAATAAACTGTTCATTTATTTAAAAAAAAACACTAAAGTTAGCACGATTATTTTTTGGTATCCTAAGCGATGCTTTAAATTTTTTTTTAGGTTATATGTTTAGAGTTACAGAGGAGGTCTAGTGCTAGAATTATTGCTCTCGCTCTAACAATCGCGACGTATGTAACCTGTGTGTATCTGGCTCTACTAGCCAGTGCCTACCCAGCAACTGACTAGTATCTCTCCCCAGCCTGTCCCCACACACCATCTCACCTGCTGACCTCTGGATGGGGGAATCACTCCTGTAGTGTTGTTGTGTTCTGCCAGTGAGTACAATGATCAGTGTTGCTATCTATAGCTGGCAACACTGATTGTTTTGGGAAAAACAGGCTGGTTGTACTGAAGTCGATTAATAGATTGACTGGTGTAAAACCAGCTAGCCCATACATAGATCAACTATGGCTGGTCTCTGCAGAATTGGTGTGATTTCAATCCATGTATGTACCGCTTAACCACCACGCAGTCCATAAACATCCTTCCACACCTGTACATAGTCTGTCATACTCTCCACACTCCTCTCCTGTACATAGTGCACACTGTCATACTCTCCACACTTCTCTCCTATACATAGTGCCCACTGTCATACCCTCCACACTCCTCTCTTGTACATAGTGACCACTATCATACCCTCCACACTCCTCTCCTATACAGAACACCCACTGTCATACCCCCCCACACTCCTCTCCTGTACATAGTGCCTGCTGTCATACACTTCTCTCCTGTACATACCGCCCACTGTCATACCCTCCACACTTCTCTCCTGTACATACTGCTCACTGTCATACCCTCCACACTCCTCTCCTGTACATACTGCCCACTGTCATACCCTCCACACTCCTCTCCTGTACATAGTGCCCACTGTTAGACCCTCCACATTCCTCTCCTGTACATACTGTTCACTGTCATACCCTCCACACTCCTCTCCTATACATAGTGCCCACTATCATACTGTCCACACTCCTCTCCTGTACATACTGCCCACTGTCATACCCTCCACACTCCTCTCCTATACATAGTGCCCACTATCATACCATCCACACTCCTCTCCTGTACATACTGCCTACTGTCATACCCTCCACACTCCTCTCCTGTACATAGTGGCTGCTGTCATACACTTCTCTCCTGTACATACTGCCCACTGTCATACCCACTGTCATACCCTCCACACTTCTCTCCTGTACATACTGCCCACTGTCATACCCTCCACACTCCTCTCCTCATAGGTGTGCGCACAGGGTGTGCCAGGTGTGCCCAGGCACACCCTAATCACCCTGTACAGAACAGATTTCCCCATCTGACCTTCCCCCCACAGTACTTGCCGGCTTCCCTCCTCTTCATCCGGTTGTTGCTGTGGATGTTTTAGGATGAGTGAGGAAAGGGGCCAGTAAATATGCAATTTTCTGGCCCCTTCCCTTTCTTTTTTTTTTTTTTTTTTTTTTATAAATTCTTTATTTTCAACTTTTAACTTTTCCAGAGTTTCAAGTTACACATTAACATATTTCTTAACGTTCATTTGAATCAATTATTATAACCAGGAGAGAGAGAGATCGAGAGAAAATAAATAAATAGATAATAATAATTAATAATTAGCCAAAAAGGAGGAAACCAATGGACCCCATTCCTTTCAGCTTCTCTATCCCACTCCTTAACTTCTGTAGATTAATGTACCCTCTTATTTCTTACCGTCTATTCCCCCCTATTTCGCCCCCCTCCCTTCCAAAAAAAAAAAAAAAAAAATCTGAATGAACATAGTGAGTGATCGGTAGAGTGTGTTTGAACTTTGGGGTGCACACCCTAATGCCAAAGGCTGCGCACACCTATGCCTCTCCTGTACATTGTGCCTTTTGACGTACCCTTTGCACCCTTCTCCTGTACATAGTGCCCAATGTTAGACCCTCCACATTCCTCTCACTCACCTGCAAATACTTCCCACTTATATACCATCCGTACTCCTCCGCCATGTCGCTTACCCGCAAAAACAGTTCTTTAAAATGATACTGAATACCCTCAATGTTAACAGCTCTAGAATGGACACAGTTTTGTTAGTTCAACTAAAGGAAATCTCAGTTCTCATATTTGTTCTGTTCCATTATTAGAACTTATTTAATGTTGTGATTACTACTGTGATGTACAGAGGAACATCGGGGATCTCAGGTACTCTAAATATAGCACTTGTGAAAAAAAGTGTCCCTGAAAATATTTTTTCAATGTTGGCAACTATGCACTTATGCACTGCCCAAGGGCCACTGGGTCAGTAGGGGGCCCCATGAGAGGTTTCTGGTATCCTGTGATATTAAAGCTGTAGTAAACTTTCCTGACATTACTACTTTTTAGAGACCCTGGGGTAGGTTATGCCACAATGTACAAGTATGCACAGCATATTAGCACATTAGGGTACACTTACATTTTCAGACTGGTCCTCCAGACTGCGCTGTGATTCCCACGCATTTATTTATTATTTATAAAAGGCCCCGCCAAAATCCTCAGCACCAGGCCCATGATGTTCTTAATCTGGCCCTGAGAGGGCTGTGTAGTGTAAAAGGGTCCAGAGCTGCAGGGGGCTATGTGATGTAAAGGGGTGCAGAGGTGCAGGCGGCTGTGTAATGTAAAAGGGGTGCAGGGTGTTGTGTAATGTAAAGGGGCCCAGAGGTGCAGGATGCTGTGTAATGTAAAAGGGTCCAGAGGTGAAGGGGGCTGTGAGATGTAAAGGGGTCCAGTGATGCAGGGTGCTGTGTAATTTTAAAGGGGTCCAGTGATGCAGGGTACGGTGTAATTTTAAAGGGGTCCAGTGATGCAGGGGGCTGTGTAATGTAAAGAGATCCAGAGGTGCAGGGTGCTGTGTAATGTAAAGGGGTCCAGTGATGCAGGGTGCTGTGCAATGTAAAGTGGTCCAGAGGTTCAGTTGTGGAGAGGGGTACACAGTAGTAACAAAAAGATATTGAAGGATGCAGAGGTATGCAGGGGGCACAGTGGGGTGTTTTTACATTTTAAGGTGGGGGGGTGCCAGATATTGGATCCGCCCCGGGTGCCAAATGCTCTAGGTACGCCCCTGCTGCTACCCACTCAGCCTCTTCGCAGCCGCCCATTTAGTTCATGGCATGGCCGGGAGGCAGAGACTAGAGGTCAGCTGACTGGTTAGGAATGTAGAGTGGAGACCCTATCTCACTGCTATGAGACACCACAAAGTTAGACACAGTGAATAACACTCCCTGTGATTATAGTTTCCATTAAAAGTCCCCACTACAGTTCTCAGATCAGCAGATGACCTTGATCAAGAACACCTAAGTTGGCTAAACAGAATTCCCCCCAGCATCACCACTCATCCCATTCCCACCAAGCCCCCCCCCCCCCACCAAGGAGAAAGAGAAGAAATAAAAATACAGAATACATGGAAGGGAGAGGAAAAAAGGGGGAGGAACAAACAAAAAGGGAGAGAACAAATGAGAGAGAGAACAAGAAATATGGCTAGAGAGAGGGATGGGGGGAAAAAAAAACAAGAAATTACCATAGAGAGAGGTAAAAGGGAAAGAAAGAAGAACAAAGACAGAGTGGTACATCCTAAAATGTACTATAAGGGGTTTTAATACTGTACGAGTGGAAGGGACTCGGGGAGCGCTAAATGTCCATGGGTTAGGGGCGCAAATTACTTGTCTTGCCTTGGGTGCTGACAACACACGCTACGGAAATAATTTTACTGTTGGGGGTCCCCACAACTTGTAAAATGTTCTCAAGGGGTCATGCACTGGAAAGGTTGAGAACCACTGCAGTAGGAGAACACACGAGTCAAGTAGAAGGATTGGAGTGTGTAGGGACAGAGCAGACATACCCCACCATAGCTAGGGGTGATGTGGAGGAGGGGAGGTGAATTATAATTTCTCTTTTTTTTTTTTTTTATTATAACTTCTTAATTTTTTTTGGGGGGGGGGGGGGTAGTAGAATAATTGATAATTCTTTGATAGGAAAATTCAATTTTTTTCCTGCAATGGTCATTTGTGTCTAGAATGTAAATGATGGAACATACAGTAAGAATGTACAATGTTGTATGGAATGTTGTTTCTAAAAATTGGATTATAAAAAAAAAAGACAGTTAGCTCTCTGGGCATCCTTCCTTTAGGTCTAAAAACAGGGCAAAAGTGACTCAAAATGTGCATTGCTATAATGTAAGGCTGGGGAATCACGGAGCAGTTACTTGTGGTAACAAGTTGTGTTTTGCTTCAACTTTCCAAAATGGCCTAAAAAAAGTGCCATCTGTAGGGTAATTGGTTGACTGGGATGACAAAGGTCTTTTTCTGTGTGCATGTTGTGTAATTTAGGGCTTGATTTGATTATTTAATTTCCAAGATCCATTCTATTATTTGCAGGCTGTCCAACTATCGTAAGCCGATCACAATGGGGAGGCAGGAGCCCCACATGCAGGTCCCGACTGACCACGCCGGTACCGAACATCATCATCCACCATACTGAAGGGGCTTTCTGTAACTCACAATCGACGTGCAGCGCTCAATGTCCGAAACATACAGAACTATCACATGAAAACCCAGAAATGGTGTGACATCGGATACAAGTAAGAAACAATTCAAAATGCGGATTCATTCAATTAGATGGTTATAGAAAGATCTGAGATCCTTTGACATAAGCTATGAAATGTAGAATTGGTATTATGTTTTTTCGGCTAAGTAGAATAAAAACCCTCTGAGATACTTTAAAAAGGAATTTGTTTTTACATTTTAGTAAAGTATGGATAAGTTCGAACCCCTGTCCGATTTCTTTTTGCTATTGCTGTCCCCATTCAAGGATAAGATCACCGTTGATAGCATGTTACACCCATGTGCAGGGTGTAACATAAAACATATTACGCACAGACCAGTCCCGCCTCCCCCCCGGTTTCCCCAGCTCTGACAGCGGGGATCTTTTTAACCACTTAAGACCCAGACCAAAATGCTGGTAAAGGACCTTGCCCCTTTTTGCGATTCGGCACTGCGTTGTTTTAACTGACAATTGCGCGGTCGTGCGACGTGGCTCCCAAACAAAATTGGCGTCCTTTTTTCCCCACAAATAGAGCTTTCTTTTGGTGGTATTTGATCACCTCTGCGACAATTTTGAAAAAAATGCAATATTTTTTACATTTTGGTATAATAAATATCCCCTCAAAAATATATATATAGTTTAGGCCGATATTTATTCTTCTACCTATGTTTGGTAAAAAAAAAATCGCAATAAGCGTTTATCGGTTGGTTTTCACAAAATGTATAGCGTTTACAAAATAGGAGATAGTTTAATTGCATTTTTATTATTTTTTTTTTTTTACTACTAATAGCGGCAATCGGAGATTTTTTTCGTGACTGCGACATTATGGCGGACACTTCGGACAATTTTGACACATTTTTGGGACAATTGTCATTTTCACATCAAAAAATGCATTTAAATTGCATTGTTTACTGTGAAAATAACAGTTGCAGTTTGGGAGTTAACCACAAGGGGGCGCTGTAAGATTTGAGTGTTCCCTGTGTGTGTTTACAACTGTAGGGGGGTGTGGCTGTAGGTGTGACGCCATCGATCACGTCCCCCTATAACAGGGATGACGCGATCGATGCTGCGGCCACAGTGAAGCACGGGGAAGCCATGTTTACACACGGCTCTCCCCGTTCTTCAGCTCCGGGGACCGGAGCTTCGGACCGGGTCACGGGAGAGCGCCGCGGGCCCGTGACCCATGGCTGGGTACTAGAACCAACGTGTATATATATATATATATATATATACGTTGATGTGCCCAGCTGTGCCATTCTGCTGACGTAAATGTACAGTAGGCGGTCCTTAAGAAGTTAAGGACCGCCTAACGCTGATATACGTCGGCAGAATGGCACAGCTGGGCACAGGCATGTACAGGTACGTCGCCTTTAAGAGCCCAGCCATGGGTCGCGTGCACCTGCAGGGGCACGCGACCCGGTCCGAAGCTCCGTGACTGTGCTCGTGGGACCCGATTACCGCCGGTGTCCCGCGATCGGTCACAGGAGCTAAAGAACGGGGAGAGGTGAGTGTAAACACACCTTCCCCGTTCTTCACTGTGGCAATGTCGGTGATCTTCTGTTCCCTGATATAGGGAACGATGATCACTGACATCACACGTCCAGCCCCATCCCCCTACAGTTAGAAACACACATGAGGTCACACTTAACCCCTTCAGTGCCCCCTAGTGGTTAAATCCTAAACTGCAATTGTCATTTTCACAGTAATCAGTGCATTTTTATAGCCCCAAAATGGTCCCAAAAATTTGTCAAAATTGTCTGATGTGTCCGCCATAGTGTCACAGTCACGAAAAAAATCGCTGATCGCCGCCATTAGTAGTAAAACAAAAAATATTAATTAAAATGCCATAGAACTATCCCCTATTTTGGAAACGCTATACATTTTGCGCAAACCAACCGATAAACTCTTATTGCGATTTTTTTTTCTACCAAAAATACGTATTCTTCTACCTATCGGCCTAAACTGAGGGAAAAAATAATGTTATTTTATATCTTTTTGGGGATATTTATTACAGCAAAAGTAAAAATTATTGATTTTATTTTTTTCAAAATTGCCGCTCTATTTTTGTTTATAGCGCAAAAAATAAAAACCGCAGAGGTGATCAAATACCACCAAGAGAAAGCTCTATTTGTGGGAAAAAAGGATGGCAATTTTGTTTGAGAACCACGTCGCACGACCGCGCAATTGGCAGTTAAAGCAACACAGTGCCGAAACGCAAAAACTGGCCAGGTCCTTTACCTGCATAATGGTCCGGGTTTTAAGTGGTTAGAAAGAAAAAGCAACCAAGCAGGGCTTGGTCCCCAAGCCACATCACTAATTCACAGTCCTCTACCACAAGGATCCCATTGGGTGAATGCTATATCTATGAAGGGGCGCGTCTATAAGGTGTTGGTTTTAAAAGTTATTGACAAGGTTGTCAAGGCTTTTAATGTTGTGGGTTGGTGGAGATCGGCTGGACAAAAATCTGGGGAGCTTTTTTGATACCGAGTTTGATTGTTAAATACTATGATCATTAATAAAGAATTTTTGTACACAAGTAACAACGCATGGACCTTATTTGCACTCTCTGTTGTAGGAACTTTATTTCGAGGTATTATTTTTGGTCTATTTTAAGTGCTAGGTCCACACCTCTAATTTTATGATCAGCAGGTGGACCTAAAATATTTAATTTCCTCATTGTTTGTTGTAACGGAACCCCAAATGGGACAGGGGTTAAAGCCGTGTACGATATTCCATTCCGAGCCCAAGACAGATTATCGACACTTCACAATCCGGCGACACGACCCATACGGATTTCCCCCCCAGAAACGAGACACACAGCTCTGTTCTCTGGTTCAACAGGAATAGGCTCTTTAATGAGAAACTCTGGCTCTTTATATACAGTCAGCAACCAAATATGAACAACGACTCAACTCCACCCATAACCTTACACAATGGTTCCTAACGAGCCTCCAATACACATCTTTTTAGGTAGACATCATGACTTTGACTTTGGCTTCTTTCACCTGCTATACAATACACATTCCTTTAGTAGACATAATTTACATAAGCTAATTAACTACAGCTGACAAGTCATCTGACCTTTAGACTGTGCTAACTCACAACACACATCTATCATCAATAGAACTTTCACACAATACAGTGTCAATTAGCATAACACAGTGAAAGGTTCTTAGGAGCCATACTATGGTTAATTTACATCACAGTAGCAGATGACATTTAACCCCTAACTGTCTGTTCCCACATTGAAATGAGTCACTCTTTCAATTGACCTGTTGCGAATTTCTTTTGGATTGCAATTTCTCAGATTGTTTACACACTAGTGAGGAAGACGCATATTATTTATATATCATTTTTGCACTCGCTTTGAACAGTGCAGCACCATCCTTTTTTTATACATTTACACTGCGGGTACGGTTAGACCCTTGTTTTGGTGTTTGCAGCAGTTCTGCATGACATTATTCCATCTCCATGATAGCGCAGGAATATACTCTAGTCTAGTCTATTACATAGCAGTGAAGACTTGCGTATTCACTGCGTGTTCCCTACTGCACATGCGCAAAGCATGCTGCTCTTTGTAAATGGCCTGGCGGTGGGGGAAGGAGGAGGGGACCAAACTTCCTGCTGACTTTGCCAAAGCGAGATCAGCCGGAAATGGGAGCGAGTACCTATCAAAACCAAGTACCCGCTCCCCCCTCCCGAGATTTGGTAGCGATCGGGGGGGGGGGGGGTGGAGTCAAATAAGCGGAGCATCACATTTTGGGTGGAGCTCCGCTTTTAAATGTTGTGTCTGGATTTCCAGTTTAAGTAACTTTACAAGAGCATTGAGGAAGAAAAAAAACATTACAGGCGGTCCCTGGGTTACAAACAAGACAGGGACTGTAGGTTTGTTCTTAAGTTGAATCTGTTTGTAATTTGGAACAGGTTAATTTTTTAAGTGTAGCTTCAGCCAGAAAAAATATTTTTAAGCTTTTTGGATAACATAGGGAAGGGTTATCACCCCTGTATCATTTGTTTTGCTGTTTGTGCCCCTTTTCAGAAGATTTCATCTCACTTTGTGTCCCAATGACAATTGGATTTTGTAAATTTTGGGTTTTTAGGGAAACCGGGATTGGCAATAAAGCATCAGTGGAGAGGAGACACCTTTTTTCCATCTTAACTCTTACAGGAGAGACTTTCCCTTTCTGGGGGTAGATTTCCTCTCACTTCCCGTTGTCTCCTTGCGTTTGCAAGTAGGAGTTGTTTGTAAGTCGGGTGTTTGTAAGTAGGGGACTGCTTGTATTTCTGATGGAAAGATTGGAGTGTTTCAGGTTAATACTGTAAAGTGGCTGAGAATTTCCATTACCTATTGTAGCACTGCCCCGGTAAGAGCTGCTGGATTAGATTTGGTAACAAAAAAACCTGGGGAATGCCCAGGTAATAACTAAGCCTACTTACCGACCAGCTCGCAGAACAACCAATTAACCTGTCTAACAGTATGCTTAAAAACGTGAGCGTGAGCCATAGAGCCACGCCAAGGCACCCTGTAATCTGTGGTCCTAACGCTAAACAATGAGTGTCCCCACAATGGAGGCACATGCATTCTAATGAATAGATGGATTAGATTTGGCCCTTGTACGTTACCTCAACATTCGTTGTCTAGGGGAAGAAAGTCTGTAAAGAACTCCAATGTCCACACAAGTTGTAAAACCTTTAGCTGTTTTATTTTTCTCATAACTTGCAAGAAAGTACAGATCACTGGGGAAAACTTCCCAAAAAGGTCACTCACCACTTCCTCTCGAGTAGGTATTGCTCACCCTGATAGGCCCCTCTCACCTGGCCTAGCAGTCGCATTGAAGCACAAACATGATTAGTAACAGTCTCTGCCACAGACTGGTTGCAAGCAAAAGTGAACAGTCCAGAATCCTCGGCCACGGGATTTGGTACCCGAACTTCCAGCCATACAGTTTAAGAGACTTTAAGCCGACCCGGCGAAACTGTAGGGTAACATGGATTGTAGATCATCCCTTAATGGAGTCATCAGGCCTATCCCGAGACATCAACTTTCCGCTTGGTCCCATCCTGGGCACGTCCTCCCCTGGTTTTCTCCATTAAGTAGCTTCCTCTTGTGAGACAGACAGCTCAGGATCACTTAAAATCATAGGCCCCAGTCAGGACGGCTGGGCCTACTTGGTAGAAGTGTGCCTCGGGCCAACAAGGTCCCGAGGCTAAATGACCATCACGGACCTCGAGCCAGGAGCGCCTCGAGGCAGAGCCTCTCACAACATGGCATCTGTTTCTTCCAAAAATTGAACTTTCGCTTATCCCACTCCTCACCCCCTTACATGCCACATTTGGCATGTAATTTTTTTGGAACTTCCGCTTATCCCACTCCTCACCACCTTACATGCCACATTTGGCATGTAATTTTTATTGGGGGGGAGTGGGGGCTTCAGTAGGAGTGGGACTTCCTGTCCCACTTCCTCCTTCCGCCGAGGGGCTGGTAAGGCGATTAAGCTTAATCGCTTTATTGCATCCCCTCCCTGTAGCCGATTGCCTAGGACACTGA
The DNA here is from genome assembly GCA_029574335.1 of Rana kukunoris. Classification (NCBI taxonomy): domain Eukaryota; kingdom Metazoa; phylum Chordata; class Amphibia; order Anura; family Ranidae; genus Rana; species Rana kukunoris. The sequence goes on along the minus strand of JAJQKJ010002299.1, from coordinate 88,008 downwards.
CAGGTCCTAGGCGACCGCCTGTCCAATAGGACGGCGCAGCGCCGCTTTGCGCCGCGCGCAGTGCCGCTTGCGCATGAGAGTGGGTGCCCGGCTGTGAAGCCGAAAGCTGTCACGGCCGGGTGCCCACAGTAGCAATGGGGATGCCGGTCGGGGAGGGGGGGAGCGGAGCGGAGCCCCAGCCGGCGCGTCGCTGGAATGCTGGAGCAGGTAAGTGTATGTTTATTAAAAGCCAGCAGCTACACTTTTTGTACTTGCTGACTTTTAATAAACATAACATTTGGCTGCAACACCCCTTTAAGTATCCTTTCTTGGCATACCCAGTGGGGAGACCACTCCCACTGGGCTGCTCCTGGGAAAAGACACCCAATGCACCGTAGCCTGCTTGAATTTCAACATTGGCTGGTGGTGGTATCGCCACCTACAGGCAACAGTGGGAAAATCCCTCCAAGCACAGCCACAGCCAGAAATGATTTTGCATCAATCATCAAAGTCTGAGCTCAGACACCCCCCACTAAATTTAACATAGCGCCTGGTCATCAGGAGCAGGGCGATACACTATTACATGGGTTTATTTTAAGCCGTTGGCTTTTGTTTCAAAATGGTAGACGGGTGAGAAAAAGCTGCTGCAGACTATTATTTGTGGAGTAATTATTTGATAATAGGAAATCCTTCAATATTTCATACACAGCTTCCTTGTTGGAGAAGATGGAAGAGTTTATGAAGGTCGTGGTTGGACAACTCTTGGAGCTCATGCCGTATCCTATAACCACAAATCCATTGGAATCAGCTTCATAGGATCCTTCACCAGTAAGTGATAGTGGGGGTTTAATGAAAGAAGATCTAAGCAAGCTATAATAACGTAAAGGGTTTGTATAGGCATGACCCATACTTACACAAATAGTAAGATACATTTGCGTTCAGGATTTCAAATTAATCCAAACTCTCAAATTCATATACTTTTAGAAATGTACAATTTTTTTTATATAAAAAGCAGTCCACAATTCATATCATTTTATTTCATAAAAGTCCCAATTCCATCATCAGTATTCCACCTTTGTGACATAAAGCGCTCTCAGTGGCAGTCACTTATGCAAACGAGTTCTTAAGTGCTCAAGTGCTATTTTACATGCAGTATATAAATAACACAGTCGCGCTTGTTCAGAAATTAACCTTAGCAAAAGAGCAAAGAAAAACAATATGTGCTAAAACACATATGTATTGAAATATAAGTGACAATATAAAAAGTGTCTCTATGAATTAAAAGTGCTCTATGAATTAAAAGTGACAGTAAAGTCAGTAAAAAGTTCCAACAGGATGAAGTCTTCCAAAGTTTTCCACCACCACCAAGGAGATTGTGTGTAAAAAAAACAGTGGGGTCTCTTACTAGAGACTGTAAACCTACTAGTGAGCGAGGTCATATGCGCTTGCAGATATAGCCCTCTGCAGGGTCAGATAATTTGCCTCGTCCCAGGGGTCACTGGCAGTCACGAGAGATCCTCCTCGATGTCCAGTCTACATTCAAATTCCACCCAGGGGTCTCTATCGGCTCAGTACCATAGGGTATATAGAAAGAGTAGTGTGTTATCGTAAAAAAAATGTGTTTTATTTCTTACTGCAATACACCCACGCTTTCGGGGTCACATGAGGTGTGATGACGGTGCGTAGCTCCCCCCATCATGTTTCGTCATACGTGACGTCTTCCTGGGGCATTTTCTGTACTTATCCTGCATGCAGAGCTTCTTATTAAACCGTAAAGATCTCAACACAAGGAGATCTAATAGCGCTTAGCTGCAACAAAGCAAAAAGTTCACCTGGCTGGTTCAAAGACGATCAAAGGGATATCCAGAACAAACATTCTGTTTTAAATGTCCCCCTCAGCCGCATTAAGAATTGCCAATTAAATGCAGCTTGTTTCAGGGGTTGTCCTTGAAGAGTCGTCCACAAGAATGTACGCACCAACACAAACTCTCTTTCAAGGGTTTTATTAACAAAGTTCTCCAACAGAGGGGTAGAGGGAAAGACTCTGGCACTTTCGCTTTGTGGATCACAGGTACCTCTTAGCTCCAGAGGATTAACTCAGCTCCACACTGGATTGTAGCAACAACCACCAGATAGGCAGACTCTCACCGGCCTAGCAGCTGATGCGAAGCTCGACAAAGTCTCTGCCACAGACTTAATAACTGTCGTCAGGCCGTCCCATGATCTTCTGCCACAAGATCATGTAACCAACTGCACACTTGATATAGTTCCAACAAAAGTTACACAACTCAAGGTGCCAAGAATCTTTCAGCCGGACATGCAGCACAGTGAGGTAAATCCGCCAGGGTACGTCCATCAATTAAATCCCACTGGTTCAGCTTCCTTCCATAGATAAGGTAGCAAAGGACCATCTCTGGATCAGTAGGCCCCAGAAACTCCTGGGTCTACTCTCAGTTGCTAGGCCTTGGGCCAGCCGGCCCCGAGGCTATAAAACAGCTCAACATCCCTTAGGCCAGGAGGGCCCTCAGGTCGGGATCGGAAGACAAACCCTGCTAAACGGCATCTGTCCCTTAAGTACCCCTCCCCAAAATGCACAGCGGTTGACCACGCCCCCTGAGCCTCTTTGGAGAGAGAGATACTCAATACATCTAGCTTGTTGTCTTTTCAACCGTGACCTGCAGTGACAGCGACACCCACCGTCAGGGGAAACTTGTGCAAGCCAGCTGAACTGCACTGAACCAACAATTTAGAATAATCATTCTGAGCCAAAACTACTGCTCGGGCAATTATAATTTAACACTTAGCACCCACTGAGATGGGTTGTGGGTGCGCTAGTATATAAACATAATAAGAAACAATAAAAGTACATAGGTGTGAATATAAATGTTATGATGCTAGATGATCTAGCGTGAAAGTCCATAAGAGCCGTTCATGTCAGAAATGGAAAATCAACATAGAAGGCGCACACGTGATATAAATACAAATTGAATATGCAAAATAAATACAAGTGTGAGAAAAATATATTCCGTGAGTCCATATAAAGATCTTAGGTGAATCAGATCAGGTTCGATATTCATGTGATGTGTAGTCCACCTTCAATAAATATATTCAACACCCAAGGTGAAATGAGTGAAATGGTTCCTTACTAGATGGACATGACCCTTAATTTGTTACCAAAAGGAGGAGTCATGAACAGCTTGTGCAGTAATACCTGCAATTGCAAACGAGTCCTGGTGCTGGATGTGCTTGTGTTCAGATGGATTCCAATGGTCACATGTAATAATAGAATGATGCCAACATAGTGTAACCAGTTTATTTGAATTTAAAAAAAGTATAAAACTGCCGATTGGCTGCTTACATTGAGTTGTGCCCCAAACCCGGCACTGAGGCTAAGTCGCGTGGGAAATAAAAGTAACTGGCCCCGGGCGCTAGACAGATGTCTCTGGCGTGCGTTCCATTCGGTTGAGGTACGGAACCAGCGGGACAGGAAGTGACGAGTGGAGCGTGGATGCGTACCGCCTCGACGTACGTTTCGTTGTGAACGTCTTCAGGAAGCGTGTCATACCACGCTAGGATTGGTTATTATATATGCCTGTCAATTATTAGGGCGGACGTGAGGTAAGCTCAGCCTCAGTGACGGGCTTGCTGCAATATCAGGTCCAGCGTTACATTGGATGCGGCTCGATCGTTAACATAGGTTACCAAAATGAAAACAAATTGTAACCCCCATACACATAACAGTAATGCCCATTGTTATCATGGTATGGGTATTTAAAATTAAAATTAAATAAAATATACAACCTAATAATACCAAGCAATATTGTTGATCAAATATACTATGATAGATAGACTCTGAACAGGGTTACCTATATAGATACACTGTTTTGGTTGAAACAAGAGTCTTCTAAGTGGTATACTTTATAATAAAACTAAATTCAATTCGATTTTAAAATGTATATAAAATATATAAAAAATATATCAGTGGTAGCAAATCTAAGTGATGAATTTATCTATGGGACTGTAGGTTGGCAATAAACCACTCTCACAAGTCCAATCATCGTGGTCTAAAACTAGTCTGATAGAGCCAATGGTGATTGACTAATAACTAAATTCTGGGGTAGTAGAATGATTAATTGTTGGTAAGAAAACAATTCAAATCCAGCTCAATATTTAGGCCCTGCGGATGCATGACCCTTAGCCGATGGATCCACATTGTCTCATTCTGAGAGATGGCTAGTTTCATATTAGTTCCCCTCCAGTGGTTGGTGATTTTATCTATACCACAAAAGGTGAGTTTACTCGGGTCACTATTATGATATTCGGCAAAGTGTTTTGATACACTGTGATTTGGAAATCCATTATTAATATTAGCTACATGTTCATTAATCCTGATTCTTAGTTTCCTAGTAGTACGTCCCACATGCTGTAACGAACATGGGCATTCCAGTAAATACGTGACATGATGAGTGTCACATGTAATTAAAGGTTTTATGGTGTATTCCTTTTGGGTAACATTAGATTTAAATTTAATAATTTTTCTGGTTATCCTACTGGTGCTGTTGCAAGATCTGCATCTAGTACAGTAGTGAAACCCTGACCCATCTAAAAAGGTTGGTGGTTTGGGTGGAGGGTCTGGGACGTTTGGAGCTATCATGTTCCGTATTCCCGGTGCTCTCCTGTAAATAAATTTGGGTTTGGGAGGTAAAATAGTGGCCAAATCATTGTCTTTTAAAAGGATGGGCCAATGTTTACAAAAGATTTTCTCCATATTTTTGTATTGGCGGTGGAATCCAGAGAAAAATGCTAGATCACCAGAAAATTGAGTTTTCTTTTTTGGGATCAATAGATCTTTTCTATCCATATTGGCGACTTCCAGGACGTTTTTTTCTAGTATTTGTGGGAGGTAGCCCTTTTCTTTGAATTTATCCGTTAAAATTCCTGATTGAGATTGAAAATCGGTGATATCATCACAGTTGCGACGTAATCGCATGTATTGTCCTTTGGGAATAGTGCTTAACCATTTAGGGTGATGGCAACTATTCACGGGTACAAAGGCATTCCTGTCTGTGCCCTTAAAAAAGGTTTGTGTACTGATCTTGTTATCTTTTTTGACCAAAGTTAGGTCCAGATAATTGATGGAAACAAGACTAGATGTTGCTGAAAATTTGAGACCATACTGGTTATGATTCATACTGTTTAAAAAACAGTCCAGAGTATCCCACGGTCCTTCCAACAGAAGAATGATATCGTCTATGTATCTCCTGTAAAATATAAGAGATACAGGGTGGTTCTGGTAGATGGACTCCTCCTCCCATTTATTTAATACCAGATTTGCCACGCTGGGGGCATATCTAGCCCCCATAGCCACCCCTTTAACTTGATTGAAAAATTGTCCTAGTGCCCAGAAATAGTTGTTACCCATGGCTTGTTGAAGTCCATCGATTTAGAATTGGACCTGGACTTCTGGTAGTCTTAAATCAGCCCTAAGTGCCAGAGTGACCGCCTCTATAGCATCGTCTTGCCTAATGTTAGTGTACAGGGACTCGACGTCCACTGTCACCAACCATGTGCCTTCTGAAATTGCTAGAGACGACAGGGACTGAATGAGATCCCTACTGTCTTTTAGGTATGATTTTCCCAGTATAACCAGTGGCTGCAAGAACATATCTAGATATTCTCCAATTCTGGAGTATAATGAACCAATCCCACTTACGATGGGTCTCCCTGGTGGGTTGGTGGCATTTTTGTGCACCTTGGGAATGATATACAACACTGGGGTTTTGGGTGTATTAGGGACTAGATAAAGAGCCTCTTTGGTGTTGAGTATGGATTTGGCCTTGCCCTCCAGGACCCATAGTGAAAGTAGATCTTTGAGTTTAGGCAAAGGGTTCCCTCTAAGTGGCTGATAGGTGGTAGTGTCTTCTAATAATCTCTGGAGTTCCCCATAATATTGCTCCTTGGAGAGCACTACGACCCCACCCCCTTTGTCTGCAGGGCGAATGATTATGTTTTTATTTTCCTCCAGTTTTTTAATTCCTTCTCTGATAGTATTATTGTTTTTGGATTGTTTGACCTCCAGGTCTCGAATCTCATCCTGTATCATGTTTTTAAAAACCTCTACATGATGATGCTTTCCTTTTTTGGGGTTAAACACTGAGTTGTTCTTTAACCCAGTATGTATGAAATTCTCATTTGCTGGGATTGGTGTAATACTCTTTTGTTGTGAGAAATGTTTTTTGATATTCAATTTCCTCACGTATTTTTCTACTTCAATGAATACCTCAAATTTATTTATGTTTTTATCTGGACAGAATTTCATGCCTTGTGAAAGTACTTCCAATTCCGCACTGGAAAGATCAACCCCCGCAAGATTAAAAATTCCCTCACTCAGTTGTCTCTGGGTCTTTTTCTTCCCCGTTCCCCCTCTTCTTCCTCTTTTTCTGGGTCTAATTTCTGTTGGGGTGTAGGGGTAGGAGGGATCTTGTAAGGCTCCTTCCATCCCCTCCATTCCCCCCCCCTGTGGTGGGTGGCTATATTGTTGAGCCGGTCTGCCCCTGTAATTGCCTCGATAGTGGCCTCGTGGAGGTCTAGGGGCATATTGGCTAGGACCAGGATTATGATAATAATAATCATAGTCTCCTGGGTGGTTGACTAATGGAGCATACCTGTTGTAATTGGAGGCTCCATATGGGGCTGGGTATTGTTCATACGGAACTGTATGATTGCCATATTTGATGGGTGTAGTACCTTTTGATGGTGGATGGGTATTGCCTTTGAAGGGTGCAGAATTCTTCAATGGATTGGGAGTATGATTTTTAATCTTTTGTTTAGCTTTGCTACCTACTTGAGAAACTCGACTTGGTACTTCCATGTCCCTATCCTTAATGGGATCTGTGTGATTGGCAGGATTAAAATCTGCCTGCCATTTATAGACTTTGCGTTCCGCATAGTCTGTATTGTCCCTTTGATATTTTTTAAGTTTTTTATTTTTTATTTCTCCGTCGTATTTGGAGAGATGAGTTTGTAAGCTTTGTGCTTGTTCTAAATATTCTTTGGTTCCCATCAAGGGTTCCATTTGTTCTTTTAGAGTATTAATGTTGGCTTCTATTTGTACATTTTTAGCTTTGCGGCGTCTAATCATTAGTTGCAAGAATTTCTGCTCACAAGCATTGAAAAACTGATACCATTCTTCTATGAGTGTGACATCTTCGATGCCATCATTAGGGTTTACATCCCATCTTAGACTTCTGGGGGTGAGATTCCTCCCAATGTACACCTCAAATGAAGCAATGTCCCACCATAGACGAATTTGCTTTTCCATGTCATTTTGTAATTGTTTGAAACCTCTAACGAGGTCCAAATTGGGACTGGGTGTTTGTTGAAAAATATCCTCAATATTAGTCTGCCGACTGTTCATGAAGTTGAAAACATCCATGGCTGCGTAGATAAAAAAAAGTGGGGGTTCAAGATATGTGTGCAAGTGGTATCTCGCGCCAAAATAATTGTGTGGTGCTAAATTAAAGAGCTGCTACCCTAAAATAATCAATGATTACCTGAGATTGGGATGGGGGGTGGGTGCGCTAGTATATAAACATAATAAGAAACAATAAAAGTACATAGGTGTGAATATAAATGTTATGATGCTAGATGATCTAGCGTGAAAGTCCATAAGAGCCGTTCATGTCAGAAATGGAAAATCAACATAGAAGGTGCACACGTGATATAAATACAAATTGAATATGCAAAATAAATACAAGTGTGAGAAAAATATATTCCGTGAGTCCATATAAAGATCTTAGGTGAATCAGATCAGGTTCGATATTCATGTGATGTGTAGTCCACCTTCACCAATAAATATATTCAACACCCAAGGTGAAATGAGTGAAATGGTTCCTTACCAGATGGACATGACCCTTAATTTGTTACCAAAAGAAGGAGTCATGAACAGCTTGTGCAGTAATACCTGCAATTGCAAACGTGTCCTGGTGCTGGATGTGCTTGTGTTCAGATGGATTCCAATGGTCACATGTAATAATAGAATGATGCCAACATAGTGTAACCAGTTTATTTGAATTTAAAAAAAGTACTCACTCATTGGGAGCAGGGCGCTACACAAATAACACAAAGTGGAAGCCTCAGGGTGCAGTATAATTAAAACCAATTTAATAAAAGGATATTGCACTTACACAGCTGAAAGAGACAAGTGTTGTATACAATTCAAAGCACCACTGCAGGACCTGCTGGCGTGCATAAAGAGGTGACAGAACAGCTCCACCCGACGTGTTTCCCCTTAACAGGCATCATCAGGTATATTAATTAGAGAGATGTATGAATTCAATTTCTTTTGATTATTTTAATTATTTATTGTAGTAAATATTTGTAGGGGAAACTGCTAGGAGGAGGGATCAGTGAGGTGCTCTATATCAGTTTCTAATGGCATAATAAACCGCAGACCACATCCCCCAAGAGCCCATTTCCTGCACATAAGGGTTGATCTACTAACGGTTACTAGGCTGTTCACTTTACAAGGGAAGTTGCACCATGCAAGAAAATGTATCCCAGAGCTTAGTGCATGTGTGCTCAACCTGTGGCCTTCCAGCTGTTGCAGGACTACAAGTCCCATCATGCCTCTGCCTTTGGGAGTCATGCTATTTAAATGACAGTCTTGCAGTGCCTCATGGAACTAGTAGTGCCGCAACTGGAGGGCCACAGGTTGAGCACCCATGACTTAGTCAATGCAGTGAAATTTCACTTTGTAAAGTATATCTTGTAGAGAAATTAGAAAAACAATAGTGAGAAATTCCCTCGCACAGTTCAACTTCCCTTGCTAAGTAAACAGTCTATTTTGCATTTAGTAAATCAACCCCATAGTGTGTGGGCAAGTCTTGGACAACAAAGTAGCAGATTTTTTTTCTTGAAAAGAAAGCCAAGTATGCAAGTAGATATGAACAGAGAAAGATGGGCATAGGTTCTGTAGTCCAACAGAGAAGAACTGAGCAGGGCTGACATCTTTGGTTCAGGATTTGGGTGCGGTAGAGGCATTGTTATAACCAACAACAGGAAGTTATGAGCTTACTGGATTTCCAGCAGGATCAACAGGTGCTTTTGTGACTTCGCAGTATTTTTAACTACTTTGCGCCCATGCTGTAAGTCGAAAGACGTCTACAGCGTGTTACTCAATTGCCAGGAGGGCGTCCCTTGGCGTCCTCCCCTTTACACGTGTAAATGCGTGCCTCCTGCACTGAGATTTGGGTGATTACAGATCCGTGTAAAGGGCCAGTCCCTGCCCCTATATTACGTGATCAGCTGTCAGCCAATGACAGCTGATCATGTGATGTAAACAAAGGAGCGGTAATCGTTTAAAAAAAAAAAAAAAAAGCCAATCACAGGCTTGTTTGAAAGGGACATCAGTCCTGAAGAGGAAGAGGCAATTCTGCCTCATCTGTGTACTCAGAAATACCGCCTACCATTGCCCACGAGTGCCACATATCAATGCAAAACTAGTTATAATGCAAAACATTATTTTTTACTTTATCAGCTACTGTCAGACTTTAATTTAAGAGGAAAATATTTTTGTCTTTACAACCCCTTTAACTCGGAAAGACTTGGGAACAGAGTATTTCGGAACGGCTCAGCTCTGGCGCCCCAGCACCTCAGGTCAAATGTGGTACTGCACATCTCTGTGGCTTGAATCCTGCTTGTTGTGCGGGACAACACTCGCAAACCGCGTCAGGATTTCAAAAAAAAAAATGCTTGTATTGCGAAACGCTCGTTAACCGCGTTACTCGCAATCGGATGTTTCACTGTACTTATGCAGAGCGCCTACATAGAAAAAGAGTCCTCCAGCTGTGTATTTATTATTTCCTCCACCAAATCATCAGGTAAATGTAACCACTCTTCACTACCTTTGTCTCCAAACTGCAGATCGGGCCCCCAACAGTGCAGCCCTGAATGCCGCCAGACAACTTATCGCTTGTGGAGTGCCTAGAAATGTTATCCAAAGCAAATATGTCCTTAAAGGGCACCGAAATGTAAATCCAACAAGCTGCCCGGGAAACGGCCTCTACAGAGTCATTCAAGGATGGCCTCACTTTAGGGCTTGAGACAAGTCAAGGCGGCCAATTTACCCAAATTGATTTGGTACGTTTTGGGAGAGAAGATGCGACTAAGAAGATGTATCTGCATGTGTGTGTGTGTGTGCTTTGTGTAAGCTTATTGACTTTCAGCTTCCATCACATGGTTTCTCCTCTTCCGCTCTTCTATGAAGAAGGTGTTGAGTGGACATCTGTCCTCCTCTTGCGCGTTCCACCTTTTCATGGCAATGGAGCGTTGACCATGTGTGCTCAATTAGAACACCATTAACCCCTTCCATACAGGGCATTTTCACCCCCTTCCTGCCCAGACCAATTTTTAGTTTTCAGCTCTGTTGCACTTTGAATGACAATTGCGCGGTCATGCAACACTGGTATTTGATCATCTCTGCGGTTTATATTTTTTGCAGTAAAAACAAAAGAAGAGTGACAATTTAACCACTTAAGACCCGGACCAAAATGCAGGTAAAGGACCTTGCCCCTTTTTGCGATTCGGCACTGCGTTGTTTTAACTGACAATTGCGCGGTCGTGCGGCGTGGCTCCCAAACAAAATTGGAGTCCTTTTTTCCCCACAAATAGAGCTTTCTTTTGGAGGTATTTGATCACCTCTGTGGTTTTTATTTTTTGCGCTATAAACAAAAATAGAGTGACAATTTAAAAAAAAATGCAATATTTTTTACTTTTTGCTATAATAAATATCCCCCAAAAATATATAAAAAACCTTTTTTTTCCCTCAGTTTAGGCCGATACGTATTCTTCTACATATTTTTGGTAAAAAAAATTGCAATAAGCGTTTATCGGTTGGTTTTTGCAAAATTTATAGCGTTTACAAAATAAGGGATAGTTTTATTGCATTTTTATTAATTTTTTTTTTTTTACTACTAATAGCGGCGATCAGCGATTTTTTTCGTGACTGCGACAATATGGCGGACACTTCGGACAATTTTGACACATTTTTGGGACAATTGTCATTTTCACAGCAAAAAATGCATTTAAATTGCATTGTTTACTGTGGAAATGACAGTTGCAGTTTGGGAGTTAACCACATGTGGCACTGTAGGGGATGTGTGACCTAATGTGTGTGTTTACAACTGTAGGGGGGTGTGGCTGTAGGTGTGACGTCATCGATCGCGTCCCCCTATTACAGGGATGACGCTATCGATGCTACGGCCACAGAGTAGCACGGGGAAGCCGTGTGTGTGTACACACGGCTCTCCCCGTTCTTCCGCTCCAGGGACGGATCGCCGCACTCCAGCGGCGATCGGGTCCGCGAATCCCGCGGTCCCGGTGCTTTGGACCGGGTCGCGGGCGCACGGCTGGATATTAAAATCAACGTATATATACGTTGATGTGCCCAGCTGTGCCCTTCTGCCGACGTAAATGTGCAGTAGGCGGTCCTTAAGTGGTTAAAAAAAACACACAATATTTTTTACTTTTTTATTTAATAAATATCACAGTTTTTTTTAAACATTTTTTTTCCCTCAGTTTAGACCAATACATATTCTTCTATGTATTTTTGGTTAAAAAAAAACGCAATAATCGTATATTGATTGGGTTGCGCAAAAGTTATAGCGTCTACAAAATAGGTGATAGATTTATGGCATTTTTATTTGATTTAATTTTTTTTACTAGTAATGGCGGCGATCTGTGATATTTTTTTTTTTTTTTGTGACTGTGACATTGCGACGGACATATTGGACACTTTTGTCACATTTTTGGGACCATTTACATTTACACAGCGATTAGTGCTATAAATATGCACTGATTACTGTGTAAATGTGACTGGCAGGGAAGGGGTTAACACTAGGGGGCACTGAAGGGGTTAAAATGTTCCCTAGTGTGTTCTAACTGTAGGGGGGAGGGGACTTACAAGGGGAGGAGACCGATGTGTGTTCCTCTGTACTGGGAACACAGCATTGGTCTCCTCACCTCTGACAGGAGGTGGATCTGTGTGTTTACTCACACAGATCCACACTCCTGCCGTGATCACCGGTAATCGCGCGTGCCCGGCGGCTATCGCGGCCGCCGGGCATGCACACGGGGTTGCGCGTGCCCTAGATCGCCGGGAACGAAGGACATCCTATGACCTCCACCCGGATCGAGGGATGGTTCCTGCCGACATCATTTTACAATGGCCCAGTAAGGAAAGGGTTAATGGGAAGTATCTAGAACCAGTGGCTCACACAGAGACATTCTCCTCTAGACATGTGCACAGCAAAAAAAAAATTGTTTAGTTTTATTATTTACATAAAATTGTTTAGTTAAATTAGTTTCATTTGTTTTCTAAATTAGTTTAGTTTATTTGTTTTCGAATCGATTCTAAACGTTTTCAAATCGGTTTGCAAAGTTTTCGCATAAATGTTCAAATAGTTTTTGAATTTGAAACGTTTTTGAATTTGAAACGTTTTCCAATTTCCAAAAAGCATAAAATATAATAGAAAATAAAGGAATAGAATAGTTACATAGTAATTGAGGTTGAAAAAAGACCATCAAGTCCAACCTATGCAATTTTTTTTCTATTCTATTCCTTAATTTTCTATTGTTGTTTTATGTAAAAAGTATTCAAATTAGAATTTTGTTCAAATTCTTTTTCCTTATCTCGGATTTGTTTACATTTGGTACTATTCTAATTTGGAAATTTGGATACATCCGAATAACAAAAAAAATACTGAAATTTAATTCAGAACAAAGTGAACATTTATATTCTCCTCCCGGCCACACAGGAACAGGAGGTGTGACCTGAGACACGGATGGCCAGAGAGTCCTAAAACTCCCTGGCCAATTGGGGCTACCTGATTGGCCGGGAGGAGAATGAAGAAGACAATAGCGAATATTCATTTAGCTATTGTCATATGAGTGGGTGTGCTCTGCCACCTGAGCCCTCCCTTTTTTAAAGCCAATTAGAATTTCAGGCTCTAATTACTTGCTTAAAAAAAAAATACCACTGGAAGTCATGCGTCTGGCGCCCTGCATGTAGATGGGGGCGCCCCTTATGGAGCAGCTGCCACTATCTAGAACTATATTCAAGAAAGAACTGCAGAAAGCTGATGTATTGTGTTAATTACACTTGCCTGCGGGTTATCCTTTTTGAGATACAGCGTTATGAAAACTCTAATGGTAGTGCAGCTGTGTCGTAAGCTCATTGTCCAATCAAATTAGTCATCTCTATAAATTTCTTTTGAGCTGATTAATTCCATTCAAGAAATAAAAAGGATCATCAGAAGTGAGATAATGGTCCCACATAGCTATGATAAAGGCTGTTACAGGAGAAACGCGTTAGCTTGGTATATGTATTGTTACATTGGCCCAAGGTGGACCAATATAACTTTGTATGAGTAAAAAATATCCACGCATGAAATTCTTCTTTAACGTATTGTGACAGGAAGTCTGGTAAATCTGTGGGTGTTGTCACAGACGGGAGATACATTTCTGCCTTTAGACAATTTACCAATTACTATTAGGTGTCGGCTGCAGAAATAGCCAGAAAGGTTTAGGGCGTTGGAAAACTTCAGCTGTTCAGAATGAGGCAATTAAGGCCTCTATAAGTTATCCAAAGAATGACTACTGATTGCTGCATCCTGGGGCTTTTTGAGTTAAAGAGAGCAGTTAGAAAGACTTCTGAAGAGGTGAGGTGGTTGTTGATTTTTCTGTGTGATAAAAATCGAAAAGACTATTATTTTTCTGCTGTATGACCAGCAGTGTCTGCCCAGCAGTAGGCTGTGCCAGACTCCATAGGTAGGTTCCTGTGTGGTGAAGGTAGACGCCCAAGTGGCTATTATTTTTTTCATGTTTTGTTTTGTTTATGCTGTTTGGATGCCTGCACTTGTTTCCAGCAATATGGAAGAATAAACCATACTCTTTGTCTTCAACCGTCCTCGGCTGCCTCTCTGTATAGTTTAGTGTGTAGTGAACCCATCCAGGGAGTCACACACACCCGCTACCGAGCTAACCCCTTACAGTATGCATATGGGAGGGGGTAATATCACTTAGGAGTTAAAATGAAAGATCTTCCTAATTTTCCGTGTGGAAGGAGATGGAAGGGTGCTGATATTCTTATTCTGCAATACGCATTGGTATTACAAGCAAATAAAAAAATGTCACAAACCAATTATGTTTCTTCTTCTCTTTTTATGTTTTCATGTATATGTAATTATGAAAGAAGCCATCTTGCACCAGAAGAGACTCAACTGCTGCTTTGTAACTATTTTTTTTAAAACCCAATGAGGAAAGCAAGTCAGGCCTCGTACACACGCCTGAGAAACTCGTCGTGAAAGAAACATCGTTTTCCTCGACGAGTTCCTTGTCAGGCTTGCCGAGAATCTTGACCAGCTTTCTTTGTGTACACACTGTCAAGACAAAATCTCGTCGCTCTCAAACATGGTGACGTACAACCAGGGGTGTATTTAGGTTTTGTGCTGCCCTAGGCCTGCTGAAACTCACGCACCCCCTACTTTATAAATTACGCACCCCTTCCTTTTTCAGACACGTCCTGTCATTTTCATTGGATGAGGACAGAGGGACGCAGTGGGATGAGGACAGAGGGACGCAGTGGGATGAGGACAGAGGGACGCAGTGGGATGAGGACAGAGGGACGCAGTGGGATGAGGACAGAGGGACGCAGTGGGATGAGGACAGAGGGACGCAGTGGGATGAGGACAGAGGGACGCAGTGGGATGAGGACAGAGGGACGCAGTGGGATGAGGACAGAGAGACAGGGTGGGATGAGCACAGGGGGACAGGGTGGGATGAGGACAGGGTGGGATAAGGACAGGAATGGATGAGCACAGGGGGACAGGGTGGGATGAGGACAGACCACCTAGGCTTTGAAGAAGGGGGTACGCCCCAGAAACGCATCAGCCACATTGGTGTTTAGGGTCTGACTGGCAGGTGCCGTGAGGTCCAGGTTCAGCTGTTTTAAATGCGCTTACTACTAAATGTTTGTAAGTAGGACCATTGCTTTTTATTTTTTGTATATTAAAATGTATAAGTGGTAATGCACAAGGTCGGTGTGCCCTCCTTTCTTTTCTTTTTCAGGGTGGGATGAGGACAGGGTGGGATGAGCACAGGGGGACAGGGTGGGATAAGCACAGGGGGACAGGGTGGGATGAGGACAGGGTGGGATGAGCACAGGGGGACAGGGTGGGATGAGGACAGGGTGGGATGAGCACAGGGGGACAGGGTGGGATGAGGACAGGGTGGCATGAGCACAGGGGGACAGGGTGGGATGAGCACAGGGGGACAGGGTGGGATGAGCACAGGGGGACAGAGCATCTTTTAATTTGGGGGGAGAGGGTGGTATAGGGATATGTGCTGGGGAGTGATTTGAGAAGAAATAAGACCCCCCCCACTAGCACATATCTTCTTCCCCCTCAAATCACTCCCCAGCATATACCCATACTACCCTCTCCTCTCCCATCACTTCCTTCGTTCACCTCATATCTGCCTGCCCCCCTCCTTCCCTCCTGGTTACTGTGTCCTCTCTCTCTCTCTCTCACTGAAGTTGTCCCACATACCAGCAGCACAGCTCTCTCAGTTGTGTCTCTCCTCAGCTCCTCCTCCTGGCTGTGTACACAGGAACATTAAGCCGCCCCCCCACAAAGTGCCGCCCTAGGCCTGGGCCTTGTTGGCCTAGGCCATAATACATCTCTGCGTACAACGGCACTATAAAGGGGAAGTTCCATTCCATTGGCACAACCCTTGGGGCTGCTTTTGCTAATCTCATGTTACCGCGTGTTAGTAAAAGTTTGGTGAGAGACGATTTGCGCTTTTCAGTCTGTTACAGCGTGACGAATGTGCTATCTCCATTACGAACGCTACTTTTACCGAAGGTGCGCTCCCGTCTCATAGTTTTTTCTGAGCATGCGCAGGTTTCTAAGCATACACACAAACGTGTTTCTCGTCGTAAACCAGCCTGACGAGGAAATTGAGACTCCCGACGAGAAAAAAAGATCTCGTCGAGATCCACGACAGTTTTCTCCACGAAAAACATACACACGACCGTTTTCCTCTGCAAAAAAGCTCTGCCACCAAGTTTCCTGACGGATTCTGTCGAGGAAAACAGTTGTGTGTATGAGGACTCAGACTTAAAGTGGTTGCAAACCTTAAACATGAAATATGAACAAAACCCCTCTATAGGGTGTACTTGTCTCAGTTAGGAGCACTAAGTGTCATTTCTGTCTGCTGCTTCTATAGCGCCCTCTAGTGTGCAAGTGTTTAAGTACAGGCAAATTTATTTGGCTCATGGTAAGTATGAGTCTGGAATCTGGGTTGGCAGGTCATGGTAAGTATGGAGTCAAAGCTGGAATCTTAGTGGTAAGGAGGGTTTATTGCTTTTAGGTCAGTGAGCATTGTGAAATAAATATGGGGTGGCTTCCTTTACCTTAGTGCAGTCTTCCTTCACTTACCTCATCCTTCCATTTTGCTTTTAAATGTCCTTATTTCTTCTGAGAAATCCTCACTTCCTGTTATTCTGTCTTTAACTCCACACAGTAATGGGAGGCTTTCTCCCTGGTTCGGAGAAAGCCTCTTGAGGGGCGAGCAGGAGTGTCAGAACGCCCACTAACACACAGCTCCTTTCTCGATCTGCAAAGTAGAGAGTGTCCTGACACTCCTGCTCATCCCCTCCCCCCTCAAGAGGCTTTCTCCACACCAGGGAAACAGCCTTGCATTACGGTGTGGAGTTACAGACAGAAGAACAGGAAGTGAGGATTTCTCAGAAGAAATAAGGACATTTAAAAGCAAAATGGAAGGATGAGGTAAGTGAAGGAGGACTGCACTAAGGTAAAGGAAGCTATTTAGGGAAAAAAATGTTTTATCTTTACAACCCCTTTTAATGGTGATAATATTATAACAATGTTAGCTGTGGAAATAAAGGCAATGCTCAAATAAACAAAGGTCTCATATATTTACTAGGAAAGTAAAAATGCGAACATAAACACACTAAAAGAATACTACAGAGCATATCAAATAAAGAGCAGGGGTGATATACCGAAAGTCCTTCCTTCCAGGTTCTGTATGCTGGCTGGGCTCCAGGACAAAGAGAAAGACCCTTGCTGGCAATTGTCTGCATTCTTGATGCCCATACACATAATCTGACTTTCCGACAACAAAAATGGGCAATGGGCCTGGCAGAGTGGCTGAGCCAGCCCTTAAATATGGATGGGTCATGCTAGCATGGGGGTCGGGTGGAAGATGGAGTGCTAAGGATACTGTCATGGCCTAGGTGGGGTCTCCTAGGTCTATGGGGAGATCCCAGCTCCAGGCTGGGCTTGGGCTGCCTCAGGAGGATCCATTTATCAGAGTAGTTTGACATGGTATCTTGTCTGAGAGGCAGTGGGAGCAAGGAGGACAGTGTGAGTATGTCAGCACACCCAGGGACATTCAAGGGGAGAGACTGATGGGAGTCAGGACTAGCCTGCCATACTCATGTCACAATGGAGATGAGCCCATGCTTCCCTATACTGGGAAATAGTAGGTAATGTCATTGACTGCAACATATGGCATAAGTGGCAGGGGTTTGGGAGGGGTACCCAACACAATCACTATTACTTTGCCAAATATTGTGCCTCTTGTTCATATCTAAAGTTGGCTGGATGGCAGGTACTATTATGTTGTTAAATTTTGGATCACTTAAGCAAATCTCAAGTTGGCTGGATGGCAACCATCAGCAAGGGTACCTTTAAGACCCGTTCACACCTGAGCGATTTTCAGCTTATAGCGCTAATACACTCAACAAACAAAATTCCATTTATTTCAATGCTCTTAGGTTCACATCTGAGCGTTTTGACGTCTGTAGCAAAATGCCTGTCGCTCAAAAAAGTGCATGAGCCTGTTTTAGGTAGATTGGCGTCATAGGCTTCAATGCTTTCCCCCAGCTTGAGGTCGCTCTTCATTGGAGATTGATAGGAGCGCAGCTATTGGCTCCCGCTGCTGTCAATCAAACCAATGACATGGCTTTTCTGGTGCGGGCTTGGCCGAGTGATACACTTGGTGGCTATAGCCACCACTGTATCACACGGGAGAGCGCCTGCAAGCTAACCCCCTTGGGAAAGAGCCTCCCAGAATGGGGGTTAGCTCTTGGGGGGAGGGAGCCAAGACAGCCGCCGAGGGACCAGGATTGGGGCCACTCTGTGCTGCACAGTGGAGGTTAGTATAGTATGTTTGTTATCTAAAAAAAAATAACCCTTACAACCCCTTACAAGCTCCAAGAGGTAGAGCAAAATGCGTTGGTAGCGTGCCCTGGCTGGAGTCCGGGCTGAGGCTATAATTTATCTTACTTCATGCACTTGGGTCTGCTTCATGAATTACGGCTTATGGATCTTTTGTTTTGACATAGATACAATAAAAACACCTGAAGCTTGAATACACATGTAAAATGCTTGTGATACGCTTCTAAAATGCTCATGTACACTGGCAAGACTCTCAAAACAAAATGCCTGAAAATTGCTCTCTTCAGGTGTAAATGGGGCCTTAGGATGCATTGGATGTGGTGGCTGGTGGTATATTTTTTTTTAGGCAGGGGTTAGTCGGGACACCTGTGCCTCCTGCCACTCCCCCTTTCCCCAGTCAGTCGTCCCCACAATTACCCCATTACCCCATCTACAGTAGGTCATGGGCAGCACTCCTCCAGGCAGCGGCTTTACATGCGTAAGGCAGCCAATCGGATCGCCTCTCTGTTCGGGCCAATCAGGTGACGGGTGTTAGGACCCACTTCCTGATTGGCCAGAAGGCCAATCAAGAAGACAATAGCGAATATTTCTTCGCTATTGTCACACAAGTGGATGTGCTTGGGGCTCAGTGCTCTACACCCCAAGCCCAACCTTTTTTGAAGCCAATTAGAGCCTCTTGCTGTAATCGCATGCTTCAAAATGAAAAAGAACCCTATTGGAATCCATGTGTCTACATGTAGATTAGGGAGTCAGTTGCATGGATGGGGGGCGGTGCCCCTGCATTGTGGGCCGCCACTGGTGGTGGTTTGTTGAGTCTTATGGATTTCACCACAAATCTCCATTCTAGTTAAAGAAGATGAGTCATTCCATAAAACAAAAGGATGGTAGACAATATAAAAATCATTAAATATTTCCCTAATTATCATTCTTATTATCTAGAGATAAATGAATCCCCCAGAATTAGGGATTTTTTTTTTTTTTACTTTTAAACTAAAATCATGCTATTGTTCTGTCAACTTTTTTTTTTATCAACCATTAGAACGTGGATTATATAAGCATTTATTGAGCAATGCAAACAAGTGTGGCAAGTTTTGTGAAATAATATGAAATTGGGAGGTTTTTGGTTGCAGAATTTACTATGTGATGCAAACATTGATGACCACATTTCTTGATTTCAGTTGGCTGTCTGGAATTGCAACTTACAACGGTTATTCTACCCTTAGCAGAATTGGTGAGTAATTTTTTTTCTGCACCCCCATCCCAAAACACCCTTCATACAATACATCTGACATCACCTAATGCCTCAAAGCTTTTGCCAATAATAATGCTGAAGAAACTATCAAAGGGAAATTTGTATTCATTGTCCTGGAAGCTGCACATTAGGCACAGTTGGACTTTCCAACATAACACAAATCCAAATCATAAAGCCAAGACATCCTTTTAGTCTCAGCAGCAGAGCTGCCATCAGGGGGGTACAGGCAACACACTTGTAAGGGGCCCGGGTGTCCCAAGGGACCCGCTGGGCCCCAAGACAGTCCGCACCCCCATACAAAGGAGCTGATTTACTATAAACAATGTGCTGCGCCGGTTCATGGCTCAATTGGTGCGCCGGATAAATCATTAATTGAGCGTGTAAACCGGCGCAGCAGTGGGCGCAATGCAGTACTAAATATGTAAAGCCGCCGAACTTCCTTTTAGAAGTCTATGGGAGAAATCAAAAGTGTTCATTTTAAAGCTTAATATGCAAGTTTTTGTCATAAAAAGAGTTTAGGGACCTGAGTCCTGCCCCAGGGGACATGTATCAATGCAAATTAGTTTTTTTTTTAAACTGAAGTTTTTTTCGGGAACAGTGAATTTAATAATACTTAAATTGAAACAATAAAAGTGAAATATTCCTTTTAATTTCGTACCTGGGGGGTGTAAAGTATGCCTGTAAATTAGCGCATGTTTCCCATGGTTAGAACAGTCCCTGCACAAAATGACATTCTGTAGGAAAAAAAGTCATTTTAAATCACTCGGGCTATAATGAATTGTCGGCAATTAGAGAAAATTCATTCTTAAAAAAAAAGCGTGGGGGTCCCCCCAAATTCAATTACCAGGCCCTTCAGGTCTGTTATGGATATTAAGGGGAACCCCGCCATTAAATTTAAAAAAAATAACGTGGGGTTCCCCCCAAATATCCATACCAGGCCCTTCAGGTCTGGTATGGATTTTAAGTGGAACTCCACCCCAAATAAAAATAAATGGCACGGAGTTCCCCCAAAAATCTACACCAGACCCCTTATCCAAGCATGCAACCTGGCCGGCCACAGGAAAAGAGGGCGACAAGAGAGGGCCCCCCCTCCTGAACCATACCAGGCCACATGTCCTTAACCCCTCTTGGTTAAACTGCATTTTGTGTGGAGCCTTATTTGTTACCATTTGGACAGGTGGTTGGTACAAGGTAATAACATTTGACTGCATCTTTATTACTGTATGATATCATTGTGGTTCCCAACTGCCAGTGGGTTCCATAATCATTGTGTTGTCCAGTTGTGCCATGGGAGGGTTTGAGCCAAACTTCTGGGGTTGATAGGCAGAGCGTAGACCCACATACTAAACCAGCAGCTCCTACAGGGGTAGTGCTACACGTGGGGGCTCGTCCGGGATTTCTACGACTATGCAATCAACCTCCCCCTAGACAGAACTCTTGTCAATACCACAATGAACCCCGCTGCTGCCAACGGGTGGTGTAAGGAAGAAAACGTCCTCCCTGGCTCCTGTGTGGTGATTGAAGTCTGGATAGAGGAGCAATTAACTCCAGTTTTGAGAGCACTGTCTCCAGACAAGAAGCCATGGGTGATTGATATAAGGACAGACACCCTGAATCCACACACTTACGCATTGTGCGAATGGAAGAAGGGAATCTCTGAACATTTCAAGAGCACTAGTGTGAAAACAGCCAATCAGACAGAATTTCTCCTGATACACCCAGAGACATCAGGAGTAGGGAAGAGCCGAACCCCCCTTGGTAGCAGCCAGTTTAACAACTTAAGCCCCGGACCAAAATGCAGCTAAAGGACCTTGCCCCCTTTTGCAAATCGGCACAGGGGGCGCTGATGGTGTTATGTGTGTGTATGAAGTGTTTTTACAACTGTAGGGGGATGTGGCTGTAGGTGTGACGTCATCGATTGTGTCCCCCTATAACAGGGATGACACGATCGATGACGCTGCCACAGTGAAGCACGGGGAAGTCGTGTTTACACACGACTCTCCCCGTTCTTCAGCTCTGGGGACTGATCACGGGACTCCAGTGGCGATCGAGTCCCGCGGTCCCGGTCCCAGAGAATCGGATCGGGTCACGGGAGAGCGCCGCGGGCGCACGCCCCCATGACCCACGACTGGGTACTAGTACAGGACGTACCTGTACGTACATCTGCCCAGCCGTGCCATTCTGCCGACGTATATGTGCAGGAGGCGGTCCTTAAAGCGGAGCTCCACCCAGGAAAACAAAATTTTGCAATGTTGTTTAAAAAAAAAAAAAAAAATGAAAAAAAAAAAAAAAATACTCACCCGAAATACCTGTTGCTATGCGGAAGTCCGTAATTTGCCTCACCTGCACTGCGGTCCGATTTCTTCTTCTCCTTCTCCTTGTGAATGGGGCGCGCTGCTTTCTGGGAACTGTGTGTGTTCTCAGAGAGCAGCGCGCCCATTCACAAGCCAGCGTGAGACTCACGCAGGCGCACTAGGAAATGGGCAGTGAAGCCGTACGGCTTCACTGCCTGTTTCCCATAGTGTGGATGGCGGCGCGGGACGCGGAGCGATCGTGGGACCGGCATCGGGGGGCCCATCAGCGCGGGCAAGTAGGACAAGGTAAGTGTCCTTATTTAAAGTCAGCAGCTACACTGTTAGTAGCTGCTGACTTAAAAAAAAAAAATTTGCGGCTGGAGCTCCTCTTTACGTGGTTAAAATGAAAGGAAAAACATTTTTGTATAGATATGAAAACACATTATAAATACCCTTCCCCCCCCCACTTTTTTTTATAAGTGATCAAATTCCCTTTGTTCTCAGCTGCATAAGAGCTGGGGGAGGAGTAGCACACTGAGTTTCCCAGTGAATGGCTGTGTAGCGGGGGTGTCATTGGACTGATCATTGGAAGAGAGCAGGCTGAGTTCCCAACATAGCTGGAGAACTGACCATGTTTTGTCCCTTTGCTTAATGTGGTCAGTTTTTATTAGAAAAGCAGAGGGACTGGCAGGAACAATAGGGATTTCACATAAAGGAAGTAATACAAAAATAACAGGAGATCTTCACATACAAGTACATGGTACAGCGGGCACATATCAAGCATGTGAAATGTTGGGGGAACAAATGCTTTAATGTTTATGAAGTGGCACGCTTTTATCAAAGCTTCCTGCTCAAGTGTCATAAAAAGATACCAAAAAGTTTAATTGTTAATATTTAATAGGGACAGCTGCCCAGTGAGAGATGTAAACGTGGAAACTTGTATTACTGAGATTATCTACTTGCTGAATTATATGACATGCCTATCACCAAATAAACTATTTCCTCCAAACTTTTTAAAGAGGAAGTGAACACTGCCTCTTTTTTTCTGACCTGCAAAGTAAAGGCATAATGTGCTAGTGTGCATTCTATACTAGCACATTATGTGAAACTTACATGCAAATGAAGCCCTCGTTGTCACCATTCGAGGCTGCGTCCATATTCGCCCATCTTTCTTCCGGGTCCGCAGACTCCAGCTGTGTGACTGTCCAGGGCTGGGTGATGTCACTCCCGTACATGTGCTTTAGAAACAGCATGGGTGGTGCTCCTTCAGAGCGCATGTGCCAATGACATCATCGGCTGCATATACAGTAAATATCTCCTATGTGGCGCACATTTAGGAGATATTTACAGTACTTATAGATAAGCCTTATTATAGATTAAAGTGCTTTGCACGTGTTTACAGCCACTTTAAAGCGATAAAGTCTTTATTTTTTTTATTAAATTACGAACATGTCATACTTACCTGCTCTGTGCAAAACCACTGCACAGAGCAGGCTCGGATCGTCTTCTTCTCCGGTCCCATGCTGGCACTCCTGGCCCCTCCCTCCTGCTGGGTGCCCCCACAGAAAGCAGCTTGCAATGGGGGAACCTAAGCAGGCGTGCAGGCAGGCTCTGTGTGTCCATTCAGAAACAGAGCCACGGCTCAGCCATGCCCCCTCCATTTCCTGGCTGTGATTGACAGCAGCTGCTAAAAGGCATTCGGTAATGTAAATCCCCAGAGAGGCAAGGCTCTTGTGCACATGGCTGGATCAAAAGGGGACTCAGGTAAGTATGGGGGGGGGGGGGTGGAAGTGCTGCACATAGAATGTTTTTTAACTTTGTGCATAGAATGCATTAAAAGTAAAAAAAAAACTTGTGCCTCTACAAGCGCTTTAAGGTATAAAACCTTTTAGTTGCAGCTCCCCCAGCCCCCCAAATACTTACCTGAAGCCAAGAACTGCTCTCTCTCTCCCTCCTCACTGAAATCTGTGACTGCAGCGGGAGCCATTGGCTCTTGCTGATGTCAATCAAGTCCAGTGAGGATTGGCCGAGCTGCACAATGTGTGTCAATAGATGCACACAGTGGGGCTGATTTACTATAAACAATGAGTGTATGAACCGGTGCAGCAGAGAGCGCAATGCAATAATAAATATGTAAAGCCGCCAAACTCCCTTTAGAAGTCTATGGGAGAAATCAAAAGTGTTAATTTTAAAGGTTAATATGCTGATCATGAAGGGGAACTCCTCGCCAAATACCCTTAGGTCTGGTATGGATAGTAAGGGGGAATACCTACGCCGAAAAAACGGCGTGGGGGTTTCCCCAAAATCCATACCAAACCCTTATCCGAGCACGCTACCTGGCTGGTCAGGAATGGGGGTGGGGACGAGCGAGCGCCCCCCTCCTGAGCTGTACCAGGCTGCATGCCCTCAACATGGGGGGGTGGGAGCACTGCGCCCCCCACCCCAAAGCACCCTTGTCCCCATGTTGATGGGGACAAGGTCCTCTTACCGACAACCCTGGCAGTTGGTTGTCGGAGTCTGTGAGCAGGGGGCTTATCTGAATCTGGGAGCCCCATTTAATAAGGTGGCCCCCAGATACCGGCCCCCCACGTTATGTGAATGAGTATGGGGTACATCGTACCCCATACATTCACCTGGGGGAAAAATGTTAAGTTAAAAAAACACTACACAGATTTTTTAAGTAATTTATTAGTCAGCTGGGGGGTCTTCTGCTGGCCCCCCTTTGTTCTTTAAACTCTTTTACAAGGGGGGTAGGCCCGGTCTTCTCTGCCGTTTTCTGCCGGGGGGAGCCGGACTTCACCGATGTCTTCCGCCTGGGGCCCCCTCCCCCTTTAAGCTCTTTTACATGGGGGGGTAGGCCCGGTCTTCTCTGCCGGGGGAAGCTGGACTTCACCGCTGTAATAAAGATGCAGTCAAATGTTATTACCTTGTACCAACCACCTGTCCAAATGGTAACAGATAAGGCTCCACACAAAATGCAATTTAACCAAGAAGTAAGTGTTAACTTGGTAGAGAATTTTTTTTAACAGAGTTAAGCTGACAGCAGTTGACTTCTTACAGGGTCCTGCAAGAGGCAATGGTAAGAGATTAAGGAACACATTTAACCAATACAAGTTGAAGTCAGGCCTACGCAAGAACGCAGTGGAGGAATTTCCCCAATGCAATACTATCAGCACTGAAGTATCTCTCCACTAGGCCTCACCCAGCTCTCAGGAACAACAAAGCTGTACAAATGAGTATAGAACAATTATACTATGGCCCGGATTCACGTAGGAGATACGCCGACGCATCTATAGATACGCCGTCGTAAGTACAAATGTGCGCCGTCGTATCTCTGCGCCGATTCCCCAAGCTAGATACGTCAGAAAAATAGGCTCCAGCCGGCCGGCGTATCGTGGGCGCATAGTTACGCTGGACGCATTCGGCGTACCCATTTGAAATGTGCAAATGAGTAAGATACGCAGATTTACTAATGTAATTGCGCCCCGGCGCATGTTTTAAAGCGATTTGCGTAAGGGTTACGTCCGGCGTAAAGTTATTCCTCATATAGGAGGCGCAACCCATTCAAAGGTATGGACCAGGGAACGAACGCCGTCGATTTTTACGTCGTTTACGTAGTGCATGAATAGGGCTGTGCGTAGGTTACGTTCACGTCGTAGGCAGTGTTTTGACGTAGCTTAGGCAGTTATCTTCACGTAACTGTGAGCATGCGCACTGGAATGCGTCCAAGATACAACGCATGCGCAGTTCGTTTTTTGAAGCTCAGCTCATCATTTTAATGGGGTTACGCGTCATTTAAATATATCACGCCCACTTCCACCTACTTTGACTTACGTCGGCTTATGCCGACAACTATACGCTAGGCCGGCGCAACGTTAAGAGCATTCGCTTTGTGAATACCATGCTTGCCTCTCAACGTTGCTCCAGCGTAGTGTAAAGAAGATACTCTACGCCCGCATAAAGATGCGCCCAGGTATGTGAATCCGGGCCTATATATGTAAGTCTATATACTCTTTGGCTCCCCCTAGCGGGCAATTCTCAGACACGTGTCCTACTATGTTAGCTCAGTTAGTCAGACTGAATCCTGTAATCATTCCTTCCGGTTAACTGTAACTGTTAACTTCGCTAGCTTTAGTTGGTGCACATTAACAATTTGTAATCCAATAGGTATGAAGAAAATGAAGAAGTGAACTTTCACAGTATAAAATATATCGTGCTGCGGCGACACAGGCGCCAATTCTTTCAATGCACAGTCACTGCCGGATGCAATGTATCCCTGCACGTGGTGTGTTAACCTCCAAACAATAATAGTGAGTCTATCAGATCCACCTTCCTGTGATACAGTTATTTATATCGTTGGGCAGGTGCATAAGGCATACGTGATTGCATAGAAAATAACAGTAAATATCCAATAAATAAATTAATGTGAATAAATAAATCCCTAAAATATAAATGACATTCATAAAGTATCCAATACAAGGTATAGTCCATAAATGATATGATCTTAAATTGAATAACAATCCACCCATGCAAATTGTTTGTGATCTGTCCGTAAACCAAAATCTTCAGACTGGTGAAAAACTGTGTGCCAGTGAGATCCACCACCAATGGAAAGAGTCACTGCTTACCGCAACTCTGTGAAACCCCGTAACAGAGGATTCGAAGGCGGATTCTTGGAATTTAGCCTAAGATTGCATATTCCAGACCTATGCGCCCCAGCATGCTTTGCGGGCTTTGCTGGTGGTCACGGGATTTGGCAGCAGGGGTGGACTGACCATTGAGTCACTCGGGCATCTATCCCTGATATGTCTGAAACAGACATGCTTTTGATGTGAAAATCCCGAGATTTTAGCTGCCCCGCCTCTGCACTGCTTCCTGGCATGGTGGCCATCTGTAAGCCCAGGGGCCCCATAATCTTCTATTGCCCGGGGGCCCCATGAGTTGTCAGTCCGCCCCTGTTTGGCAGTCGAACATTTAGACATGTACTGTCACGCTTGAAGGCGGAACCTTGGGATTTAGTCTGTGTGGCATATTCCAGGAATTACGCGCCCCAGAATGCCTTGCGGGGTACTGTCATGCTGGAAGGCGGAACCGTGGGATTTAGCCTGGACGATATTTCAGGAACTACGTGCCCCAGAATGCCCTGCGGGCTACCCCGATGGTCACATGGCTTTATAGTTGAGCTCTGTTTGGTGCCCTAAGCTACACAGTGGATCACCATGTCTATTTATGCTAAGCATAGAATGATCATGACTTAATATGCATCCGTTTATTGGCTGACACCTACATGTGACCTTTATTGACGTCACTACAGCCCTAACGTGCAACCAGATCCCGGAAGCGAGATTCGACAGGACACACATGCTTATCATTATGTTATTCCTTGTCTTATATAAGCGCAGGGGGTGGTGGGCTAACATGTACCCCAGTCAAAGTCTTTGTTAGACGAAACGCTGTTGGGTCTACATGCTGGACTAAAGCTGCCCCACACTGCGCTTTTTTATTACTTGATTGCAATCCTTTTTATCATATTCATTTGTTTGGGTATGTATTAAAAATATTCAAATGACTTTTTGGATTTACACTATGAGGAGGCCCTCTCTTATTTTTCTACCCCTTAGTGGAGCCACAGTCTGGGCATTGGATCTTTCAATATCCAGCTTTCCCTCATTCCCTGGAGTCATTGGCCCCTTTGGACATACTGTCAGCAGAAGGAGGAATTCACCGAAAGATCTGCATTTTTTGTTCCACTACTGGTGGATATAAGCCTGATTGTCCCACCGCCATATGGTGAGTTGGGTCCACATCTGCGGGTAAGAGTGTTCATTTCTCCCCCCATTTTCCAAAGGTTGAAAGCACTCCTGGGTGACACCTATGCTGTCTATCTCCCCTATTTTGCAAGATATCTGGGTTTTGATCATCACGCTGTGTCATCTTTCTACTCTGTGGACTGTGACTTTATTTATATGGACTATTTGGTTACCATCTCAGTAGTCTTGTGACTGCCATTCTGGTCTAAATTAATCATTGGAAGTTGACATACATTTTTTACTTTTATTTTTATGTCACTATAAGTTTACTGTTTGTTCTCACGAGATTTTTTTAGTCACATGTATGTGATATTCACATAATTGTGTGTGTATTTTTATAGCCTTTTTTCATGGCTTATTCTCACAGGCTGTTACCTTGATTTAGCAACTGCATGAATTGCACCCTATGCAGGGTGTGATCTCCTTAATTGCATATTTACTTCTGTGACAGACTCAGATTCTCCTATGTCTAGGGTCACCTTATGTCCAATAGGGCCATAGGGTGACTAAAATGATATCATGTATTACATGAGACGGGACATTACTGACAGTTCATTGCAGAAAATACTGGAATATTACAAGTGGCTTAATTTGGCCTGACTAGGTCACTAGGACAATGACCCTTCATTGCTTAGCTCAGACTATTGAAATGCTAAGTGGCTTGTGAAATACCTTCCCATTGTGTTCTGCAGGTGAATAGATGTTGTCAGAGATGGGACGTCTCCGGGAGATAATTACCTAAATGTCTTTTAGACTGTGATTGAGGTTCATTGTATGTGTGTGAAGATTTTCTGTGATTTTGTATTATTCTTTACGGTTAATTGAATTCTATTGATAAAGGAATGTGATGTGTCAAGCTGTCTAGATAATTAGTTCATGTTGATTATTGTTCTGGTTGCCTCCTCTTTACTGTATATAAGATTGTGGTTTTGGTCCTATTAAACATTCCATACTTGGCACACATACAAGTCTCGTCTCGTTGTGTGTTTCAAGGCAGCTAAAATATCCAGTATCTATGTCCAGATTATGGGAAGCCGTATCTGACGAAAGCATTCGGTCTAGATGCGGGGACCTTCCGTGACAACTTTACTGGTGTTTTTTGGATTAAGTTTTATTATTCTACTTATTTGAGTGTTATCATTCACTCTATATGTAGCCAGGTGTTACTTTCGATATGGTTAAAAGTTGGTAGATAAAGAAATGACCTCGGCTCCCTCTGGTGGCCAAATATTGTATAGCCACCTCCTGTTTGGTTTTACCCTGGTGCAGCAATGAATGCTGGGAATTGAAGTGCAGGGAATAAAGACTCCATTGCCCTGGTAATTGACAGACTACAATATCCAGAGTGCAAGTTGCAACTGCGCGATCCCAAAATACTTTGTGCCCCAAACAGCCTGCTGGCTGAAGGAATTTAGTGAGGAGGACCTCTTTGGCTTGCTCTCTCTGGACCGCCTCTTCGAGTAAGGAGGAGGCCTGTGTTGAGGCTTGTCTTCGGAAGCCTAGGCCCGAGAAGCCTGGGCCTATTCACGCCTATGCGGATGGCCCATCCTGAAAGGGGGATTCCTGATGGAGTGACCGGACTGTGTCCAAGAGCAACTGATGACCTGTTTGAACGACAGTGTGTGACGGCCGTGTGGAAGACCGGGAACTGTCGGTCACGAAAAGGCAGAGGATCGGATTTTTGCAGACCAATCCAGAAAGGCCAGGCCTGGTTGGGTGAGATGGGCACCTGCCCTACAATACTGACTGTGTTGCAAGAAGGTGGATCATGTAGACTTACGATTGTTACTTGAAGGCCCATACGCCACGTGCAGGGTGTGCAAGTTGCTAATACGCCTTAACTACCCAGACATCTTCTATCAGTTTGCCTGTTCCGTTTGTGGATTACAAATTACTGATTGTGAACCACCTTATGCTAGCAAAGAAACCTGTGAACTGTTAAGAACGGTCGCATCAAGGTTTGGTCTGACCAGCCAAGCCACGATAGTAATACACGTGTTTAAGGACTGCCTGTTAAAGAGAAGTTCCACCCTAAAAAATGACTTTTGTTTAATCCACTCCTCACCCCCTTACATGCCACATTTGGCATGTAATTTTTTTTGGGGGGGGAGTGGGGGCTTCAGTAGGAGTGGGACTTCCTGTCCCACTTCCTGCTTCCGCCGAGGGGCTGGTTAGGCGATTAAGCCTTAATCACCTACACCAGCCTCTTCCTGTAGGCGATCACATGGGACACTGACAGGTCCCATGCGATCGCCTCTCCAATCAGCGGCGAGCCGTGCGCGCATGCGCAGTGCGGCTCGCGCATGCGCAGTGGGTGACCGGCCGTGAAGCCGAAGGCTGTCACGGCTGGGTGCCCACAGTCGAGATGGAGACGCCGGCTGGGGAGGGGGGGAGAGGAGCGCAGCCCCGGTCGGCGCGTCGCTGGAACGCAGGAGCAGGTAAGTGAGTGTTTATTAAAAGCCAGCAGCTACACTTTTTGTAGCTGCTGACTTTTAATAAACCCAATTTTGGCTGGAACACCACAATTTTGGCTGGAACACCCCTTTAACTATAGTGAGCCATCTATATAGATCAGGGGTCTCCAAACTGTGGCCCAAGGGCCAGATGTGGCCTTTGCTAGACTCTATTTGGCCCTTGGAGCACTATCCCTCCCACTAACACCAACAAGGGTGCACTATTTTTTCCACTGATACCTTACAGTACCAAGGATGGGATACTATTCCTCTTACTAATAGGGGCACTACTATTCCTCTTACTGACCACCAATCTTGAGCCTATAATTTTTCTCATTAATGCTGGGCTCAGGACATTTTGTGCCCCCGCTGGGTACAATCTGGTCCTCAAGGCTGAAGGACAAGAAACTGGCCCTTGGTTTGTAAAGTTTGGAGACCCCTGATATAGATATACATATTCTTATATTATAGGTTTTTAGCAAAGTTGCACAGTGTTGCTGTTGGTGAGAGCTGGGTGAGGCCTGGTGAAGAGGTGCTTCAGTACTGGATGTACCCTGCTGAAGGAATCCCTTTGCTGTGTGCTTACACAGGTCTTTGTTACAATAATAATTACATCTGTTAATGTTTATTACTCATACTCTTACAGGGTTCTGTAAGTAGTCCATTACCTGTTTACTTTGTTTCTTTTTACTCTTATGTTCTTACGCAGTAAAATTTCCCTGGTTAAAGGAGTTGTAAATAAATTTTTTTTTTTACCTTAATGCAATCTATGCATTAAGTTGAAAAAACATCGCATAACCCCCCCCCCCCCCCGAGCCCCCGTTATACTTCCCTGACCCCTCGAAAGTCCCGCGCGTTCCCGAGATCCTCTTCGCCTCTCAGCCTCGCCGCTGATTGACTAGAGCGGATGGGATTGTCAATCACATCCAGTGACGTGTCGCGCAGAGGGGTGGGGCCGAGTGATACAGCGAGCGGCTATGGCCGCTCGCTGTATAACGGGAGCAAGCCCGCAATTAGTGACCACCATGCGAGCTCTCGCATGACTGTGGTTACTAATTGCGGGAAGACAGACGCCGAGGGACCCCAGAAGACGTGGATCGGGGCTGCACTGTGCAAAACGAACTGCACAGTGGAGGTAAGTATGACATGTTTGTACAGAAAAATCATTTCTTTTGTTTAAAATAAACGCTTTAAGTGCAAACCTGTGTGCAGTCTATCTATCATACTGTGGGACCAGTGCACCACCAGGTAACAATTTATTTGCCATTTTTATTGTGGTGTAATAAAATTGTGTTTCCCAACAGCCAGTGGGGTGCACAATCCTTACCAATACCAGTTGTGCCAAGGGAGGGTTCAAGCCAGTTCCAGGGGTTGATAGCCAGAGTGTAGACCCAAAACTAACCAGCAGCTCCTCCAGGGCAGTGTTGCCAACTGTCCGTATTTTTACGGTCAGTTCGTAAAAATGGGCACTTTTTTCCCCTGTTCGTAAATGTCCGTGGTTGTGGAAATGTGCCAGTAAAAATAGCCGAGATTGGTTTGGCTTGGAACTGCGCAGGGGGCAATGGAGGCAGGGAGAGATTGGAGGCAGGGGGTGTATGGAGGTAGGAGGTGTTGGTGGCACCGCAGTGGGGGGTGGTGGCACTGCAGAGGGTGGGGGATAGAGACAGGGGTTGTTGGTGGCACGGCAGGGGACAATGGAGGCAAAGGGGGATTGGAGGCAGGGGGCCTGGGGGAGATTGGAGGCAGAGGGAAATTGGAGGCAGGGGGAGATTATGGCACCGCAGAGGGGGGTGAAGGCAGGGAGTGTTGGTGGCAGAGGGGGATGGAGGCAGGGGGTGATGTGACTAAATAATTTGCCCTTATTATATCGAAAATAACAAAAATACGTTTGTTTACCTTAAATCAGAGCTCCACCCTCAAATTGAACTATGCAGCAGTAGTTTTAAAATAATGTCATTAACAGAGTAAAAAAAAAAAATTAATGTTTTACATGCCTCTAAATCCTTGTTGCTAAGCAGAATAGCTAATCTGCCTTCTTCTTGGACCGTGGTATGTCTTCTCCTATACCTATACAGAGTGGCCTCCTGGGAAATTAGTCATCCAAAAATCGCTTTATTTCCATAAAAGAAATGACGCGATTGTGGTGGATCATAACGCCATTTTCAAAAAGGGCACAACACCCTTAGTTCACAGCAGCCTTGCTGACGGAGAAGAGGGAGCTTCAGAGGATCAAAGAGCAGCGATCGCGGGACTGCAGCAGCTAATTCAGGGAGAAGATTGTCACAGAACAGGTAAGGTTTTTTTAATAACGAAACACAGCTATAACTGTGCTCTGTGTATGTAGTCATTCAAGAGGTGCATGCTAGTTACCCAACATGCACCTCTCCACCGTAAACAGGGAAGAAACAGGAACTGGGCATCTGATGCCCACACATGCAATGGAAATGGCCAGAAAATGCCATGCAGCATAAAGGCAAGTGATTACTATGATTGGCTGATCGATTGGGGAGCTGTTAGTATGTTTAAGGGAATATGTTATATTTTTTTTTGAAAGTTAAAATGATATACATATGACTGGAGCACCGCTTTAATATCTTACCTTAAATCAGATTGCTATTTTGCCTAGCGTACTTGTTTGTAGCCTAAATACTGAAATTTGCACCTAAAAATGTAATTAAGTAACTTTTGTAAAATGCCAGTAAAAACGTGGCTGCGCCAGTAAATTTCCGGTGTCGTGCCAGTAAATTTCAATCTGGTAGGTTGGAAACACTGCTCCAGGGGGTAGTGCTACGTATATATCATCAGCGCCACACTTAAATTTTAATAAAAAAATATTAATTTTATTATTTGTTCATAATTTGTCTAGTTGTGTCAGCAGCTTATACTGTTCCTTATATTTATGTTTGGCGCAGTATATTATTCCATATATTCATTGGGAGAAATGTTGCCCCATTGTTGGTGTCAGCTGATAGTTGTATCAATATGAGGAATTGTCCCCCAAGGGCCGGATAAAGGCAAGAAAGGTTTTTGTGTGTGTGTGGTTGGCGCAAGTGGAATATCCTATGATTAGTGGGTGTGCTGCAATTTAGAAAAAGCTGGGTCTGTTTACCAATCTGGTATCCTTTCCCATATAGATTTTGGGTGTGTAGTGAAAATTGCGCTTCCCTAAATTAATGTTTCTAAATGGTTTGTATTTACCTCCTTAGGCCACTAGGTGGTGCAATTTCTTACAAAGGTAATACACTCCACTGTGCTCAAATTATAATAAATTACAAGAAAATATATACATCAGCTGTGGAAAAAAACATGAAAATAACCTTGTAAGGTGATACACTAAAAACCCTGTATCTCTATATCTCTATTTATACATGAGTTATCATCCCATAGATATATGTTTCAAAATTCTTAAACAGTTCATAATGCTCCAATTATTCCCTCTTCTTATGTGATAGTTGTGCTTGTGCCGGTGTGTTCCTTTAAGGTGTGTGCAAGTTATCCCCAAACCGTCACCATTCAGTGCTATCCCGTCACCTTCAGAAATGGTCACTCACCAGATATTAAATCAACCAGAGCCTGTGGTTCATTCGCCAGGATAACCAATCCTATTAGGACTTTCCTTTTTACTGTTGGGTACTTCAAATGTGGAATGCCATCACCTCCTGTGGAAGCTCACATAAAAAGAATGGTGCTCCACATGGTGTAGTATGTTAAAATAATATTTATTATAAAATCAAAAAGATATTGCACTCACATTTGGTTGTGCCTATGTGCCGGCACTAAGCTTCTCCAGCAGTGTATGCATCAAAATGTGGGTAGGTAAACAAAGCTGTGTTCCTTATGGTCTCCCAACCGTCTTACAGCCTGTGTGGTTCAGCAGCCTCTACGTTTTGCAACCAAAGTTGCATCATCAGGAAGCACATAGGCACAAACAAATGTGAGTGCAATTTCTTTTTGATTTTATAATAAATATTATTTTAACATACTACACCATGTGGAGCACCATTCTTTTTATGTGAGCTTCCACAGGAGGTGATGGCATTCCACATTTTGAAGTACCCAACAGTAAAAAGGAAAGTCCTAATAGGATTGGTTACCCTGGCGAATGAACCACAGGTTCTGGTTGATTTCATATCTGGTGAGTGACCATTTCTGAAGGTGACGGGATAGCACTGAATGGTGACGGTTTGGTGATAACTTGCACACACCTTAAAGGAACACACCGGCACAAGCAAAACTATCACATAAGAAGAGGGAATAATTGGAGTATTATGAACTGTTTAAGAATTTTGAAACATATCATCCCATAGATATAACTCATGTATAAATAGAGATACACTGAAAACCCTGTATCACCTTACAAGGTTTTTTTCATGTTTTTTTCCACAGTTGATGTATATATTTTCTTGTAATTTATTATAATTTGAGCACAGTGGAGTGTATTACCTTTGTAAGAAATTGCACCACCTAGTGGCCTAAGGAGGTCAATATAAACCATTTAGCAACATTAATTTAGGGAAGCGCAATTTTTACTACACACCCAAAGGCAAGAAAGGGGCTGCAGTTAGCAGACCACTGTGATAAGCCTGGAAAAGAACAGATGCAAATTATTTGGACTTTTGAATTATGACTGATATCTGTCTAGATAAAATCGGTATCAAATCGGATTTATAAGGAAAAGAATCTGCTTTGCAGCTGTTGGTCATCTGGAAGTCAATATTTATTGAAGATCAGTACCAATAGCACTCCAATAACAATGTGTATATATTCCCGAAGTGATAGACTATAATCATTATCAGTGCAATTTTGAAATGTTTGCATTCTTCATTCACTGGAAAACTCCCCAACTGAAACTTGGCCTAACGCCTTTGTTTTACTGTATAAACCAACTTTTATGATGGAAAATTAATAAACAATGGGGCAAATTTATGTTCCTAATCAGACGATTTGTGACCCGGCCCCAGCCAGAGAGGGGTATAAAGGGAAGGTGAGGAGGAAGCTGAAATATCAAAGAATTTCAGGAAAGGTAAGTAACATTGTAGCAGTTGGCACTTATCTCCAACGGCAGTCTGGCTCCATATATCATTTCTGTATACAACCAATAGTTTTGCTTTTAATCTAAATGCTGGAAACTGGAAAATGCTCACTGGCAGGATTAAGTGATATGTAATTGGCTGCATTGGTCATTTATGTTTAGTTCATGTTCATAATCCTCTGAAATACATGGCAACTTTCTTGTCTAGATAGTCAAAAGGTTGGGCGCCCAGGACTTTTACAATATCTCCCGTGTTATGTGTGCAGTCTCTGACCATCCACTCTGTTGATCTTTTGTATGATGTCTGCAGTCTCTAACCATCTCCTGTATCATGGATGTAGTATGTCTGGGGGCTCTTTCTAACAGAAGCAGTCTTTTACCATCTATTATATGATGTCCACCGTCTGTGAACATGATATAGGAGATGGTCACAGTCTCTGTTCATCTCTTGTATGATGTTCGAAACACTCTGATCATCTCTGGACATGATACAACAGTCTTTGAGCATCTCTTATATGATGTTTGCAGTCTCTGACCATCTACTGTGTTATAACACAGTAGATGGTCAGAGACTGACATGTCAAAGTTTCTGTTCATCTTTTGTATGATGTCTACAGTCTCTGACCATCTCGTGTATTATGTCTGCATTTTCTAATCGGGGCTCAAGTCCTGCAGGAGCGTGTGGGAACGGAGTGCCTGCACTTTTTTCACAGCAAGAACACAGTTCCCTTTGCAGGACTAGAGCAGCCGAGCCACCCGAACCAATCCTTCACTAAGCGGTGATGCCCAGCTTGAGTCACTGTCAGGGGCAGGCGAACCTTAGTAATCCTTTGTTACTGGCCGCTTCCTGTATATGGATTGGCCGCTTCCTATATATGGATTCATCTGGTATTCTGTCACTTCCTTGATGCCGCAATGTCTCCTTGGAGCTTTTGTCACTGTTCCCAGGAGACATTGTGGTGGTCTGCCACGATTTATCGCGGGATTTAGAAAGAACTTGCTTAACTGCTTGCCGACCGGCCGCAGTTATACGGTGGCAGGTGGGCTCTGCTGGGCGAGATGTCGTAGCTATACGTCATCTCGCCGAGCAGCCAATCGGGGCGCGCACCGCTGGAGGCACGCACGTGTGCCCCCCGACTCCCGTGCTGGCGGGCACAATCGCCGCCGGGGCACCCGCGATCGCTCGTTACAGAGCGAGGACTAGGAGCTGTGTGTGTAAACACACAGCTCCCGGTCCTGTGAGGGGAGAAATGCCTGACCGTCTGTTTATACAATGTATGAACAGAGATCAGTGATTTCCCCTAGTCAGTCCCATCCCCCCACTGTAAGAACACACCCAGGGAACATAATTAACCCCTTCCTCGCCCACTAGTGTTACCCCCTTCCCTGCCAGTGGAATTTTTGTAGTAATCCAATGCATTTTTAGAGGACTGATTGCTATAAAAATGCCAATGGTCCCAAAAATGTGTCAAAAGTGTCCGAAGTGTCTGCCATAATGTTGCAGTACCGATAAAAATCGCTGATCGCCGCCATTCCTAGTAAAAATAAAAATATTAATAAAAATGCCATAATACTATCCCCCCTATTTGGTTTGCGCAAAAGTTAATTGATTTGTAAACGCTATATAACGCTTATTGCAATTTCTTTGTACAAAAAATATGTAGAATAATACGTATCGGCCTAAACTGAGGAAAAAAATAGTTTTTTTTAATATATTTTTGGGGGATATTTATTATAGCAAAAAGTAAAAAATATTCATTTTTTTGCCAAATTGTTGCTCTATTTTTGTTTAAAAACTGCACAAAAACTAAAAAGCGCAAAAACTAAAAACTGCAGAGGTAGTTTTTACGCTATAATCAAATACCACCAAAAGAAAGCTCTATTTGTGGGAAAAAAAGAATGCCAATTTTGTTTGGAAGCCGAGACCGTGCAATTGTTAAAGTGGCGCAGTGCAAATCGCAAAAAGTGCTCTGGTCTTTGACTAGCAATATGGTCCAGGGGTTAAGTGGTTAAAGGAAAAAAAATGCGGTTTAGTAATTATGCATATGAGCGTCTAATTTTTTTTTTGTTTGGTGGGGGAGTGTATCTTGGGTGGGAGTTCCCACACTTTTTTCCCCAGGACTTGATTAGAAACAGAGGTCATCTCTTGTATCATGCCCGCAATCTCTGACAATTTCTTGTATCATTTCCACAGTTTCTGTTCATCTCTGGTATAATGTCCACAGTCTCTGACCATCTCCTGTATCATGTTTGCAGTGGTCTGATCTCGTGTCTGCAGTCTGATCATCTACTGTATTATGTCTACAGTCTCTGTTCATCTTTTGTATGATGTCTATAGTCTCTGACCATCTCTCCTGTATCATGCCATTAGTCTGAGACAGCAGCCACACAACGGGATATAGTCTGAGACAGCAGCCACACAACGGGATATAGTCAAAAACATTTATATTTATTGAATATTTTTTGTCAATGTGCAGACCTTTGGTGATGTCGAGGGACACACTTGAGGGTCCCCATATCAAGAAAGTACTAACTTTAGTCTACATGTTTAAGGATTGCATAGAGAGAGTAAAGAAATGTATAATAAACATGTAAAGAAATTTATAATTATTATAAATTTCTTTACATGTTTATTATAAATTTCAGTGTAGACTTTTATCACCCATGCTTATTTTTTTATTTTTATATACTTAACTAGAACAGGCATGAGCCTACAACAAGGCCAAACTACAGAACTAAGCTAATTACACCGGGACATTCATAGTTGACAACATTTGAAATCATTTTTTAGGGGGTTGCTTTACAACTGTAGACTGCATTAATTTGGGTGGGGCATTCGTTTAATTGAAGTATTAGGTTAGCAATTTGTCTCTTGTTAAACCACACCCATTTTAAACATTACTTTTCTTATACAGTATAACAGTATTTATGGGGCTAAAGAAATACAATAGTAAACAAAAACAACTAAACATTGAGTTTACATGTTTACTGTTAAAACCAAGGTTTTAAAGCAGAGTTCCAGATGGATTTATTTTTTATTCATTTTTTTAAACACCCTCCAGATGTTTTTACCGAAATTAATAACAAACTGTATTAATACTAAATGTTGGTTTTCTGTATACTTTTTTTTTTCTTACTGTCCCCTCCGAGCGGGCTCCAATCTTTATTGTGGGCATGTGAGTGGAGGCAAGTATTAGAATTTTTTTTTTTAAATAACATTTCTTTAGTGATCTTTTAAGTCAGGGATATGCAATTAGCGTACCTCCAGCTGTTGCAAAACTACAATTCCCATGAGGCACATCAAGACTCTGACAGCCACAAGCATGAACCCAAAGGCTGAGGCATGATGGGACTTGTAGTTTTGCAACATCTGGAGGTCCGCTAATTGATTATCCCTGCTTTAAGTCAACGTTCCCATGCTGTGTCACTCCAAATACTGTTTTGCTATAAAGTTCATTTTATACTTTGTCTTCTTGTCTTCTTATTCTTGTATATCAGTTTGCATTTTCTGCATGCCTTTTTTCAGCAGTATCTCTGTATTCTGGTCATCATGATCCGTTGGCTTGTCCTTCTCTTGGTTCTCTGGGCAGCTGGAAATGCTCTGGGTAAGCACTTATTACTACACATCTCCACAAAATAATACTAACATGTTGCCTTATGGCTTATATAGTGGTTGGAGGGAGTTGGGAGTGCCACGCCAATCACAATTTATTGTGTTTTAAACAGAATGTATAGTTGCAGCATTAATGTGCTCAAAAATTGATTCTACGTAAGGTACCTGCATCCTAAAATACAATATGCGAAAAAAGTGTGGTGGTTGAGGCAGAATGGACTTAACAACACTTTTTAATGTCTATGGTGGTACCATTAAATAAATTATATAAATTAAATTAAATTAAAGCAATATATCATATAAACTAAAATCTTGTATTGTTTATATAAATTAAAACTAAAATTAAAACTAAAATCTTGTAAACTGACAATTCATGCTTAAACAAGAAAAATCACACTTGTGACTCTCATTTAATGAAGGTACAACATTTAGCGAAGGTACAACATTTAGCAACTTATTACTACATTTAGAGCCAGTTCACACAGGGGTGACTCGTCAGGCGACTTAGCCGCCTGACAAGTCGTGCTCCGCTCTGTTTAATTGAACCGTTCTAATAGGAGTGACTCAAGTCGCTCTGACTTCGTAAAAGGTTCTTCTACGACTTTGGGGGCAACTTGCATCGACTTCATAACAGAAGTCATTTTGCAAGTCGTCTTGAGATCGCCTCGCCGAGTTGCCCCCAAAGTCGTGCTGCCCCTGTGTGAACTGGGTCTTAGACAGGGGTCAAGTCCTGGGGAAAAAAAGTGTGGGAACTCCAACCCAAGATCCACTCCCCCACCAAAACAAAAAAAGATACACTCATATGCATAATTACTAAACTGCATGTTTTTTTTTCGATCCTCTGTACCTTAGTAATCCTTGATGTTACTGGCCGCTTCCTGTATATGAATTCATCAGGTAGTGTTCCGTCACTTCCTCCATGCCGCAATGTCTCCTGGGAGCTTTTGTCATTGTTCCCAGGAGACATTGCAGAGGTCTGCCATGAGTTATCGTGGAATTTAGAAAGAGGCAAGTTCTGACAGTGACTCGAGATGGGCAAAGGGAACTGCGTTCCTGCTGTGAAAAAAGTGCAGGAACTCCGTTCCCGCAGGACTTGAGCCCTGGTCTTAGAGAAGAGAGGCACCTCTTTTATACCCTGTCAAAAAATGCTTTGATGTGCTTTTTAATACAAAGCATGTTTCTGGAACGAATTATGCTCGCAAACAAAGGTTTTACTGTATTTCCATGTACATGCTATAGGAAATGTACATGTTAACTAACAACCTACTACATACTCTTATTACATAGAGTCTTTTTAGTTGATACTGTACTCCCACACCCACCAGGGAGTGCCTATTTGGCATTGTTTACCTTCTAATGGACCGCACCATGAATACTACAGCAGGGCAGCCCTCCTGCGTACAGGTACGTGATTCTGTGCTCTGGGGTCTGGAACATGCAGCCGACGACCCACTTTCACTGTGAGTGGACACAGTGGAAGCCAGTCAGCAGGTCCAGTGGACCAGATGTGGCATAACAACGATCTGCCTATGTAAACAAGGCAGACTGCCATTCTGTGAGTGGAGAAAATAGAGATCTGTGTTTTTGCTTAGCAGAAGCACAAGCACAACATCTCTGTTTTTGCTTAGCAGAAGCACAAGCACAACATCTCTGTCTTCCTCCAGTCAAAACGCCCCCTTCCCCCACAGATAGAAAGCACTCCCTAGGATCACATTTAACCCTTTGATCCCCTCTGATGTTCCCTTCCCTGCCAGTGTCATTAGTACAGTGACAGTGCATTATTATTTTTTTAGCAGTGACCACTGTATCAGGCCAGCTTCACACGGAGGTGGTTTATAGGCATAGTAGTGTGAATTTTCACACTGGGAATGTGTGCTTGCAGGACGTTGGGGAAAAGTCCAGCAAGCAGCATCTTTGGGGACATTTGGGAGCGCTGTATACAGAGTGCTCCCAAAATGTCCTGCCGATTGAAATGAATGAGCAGCACTTCCAAAGCGCCAGAAAAGCGATAGGCTTGTTTAAACATGGGTTTAACCTCTTCTTCATACGCTAGTGGGGTTAAAAGCGCCCCCACTAGTGGCCTAAAAGTGCTGCTTAAATAGCACTCAAGCACCCTTAATTTTAGCGCTAACATGGCTCAGTGTGAAGCCAGCCTGAGGCTGTGTACACACGATCGAATTTGTCCACTCAAACTGATCCGACGGACCAGTTCAGCAGACAAATCCGATCGTGTGTATGGGCTAGCGGACATGTCCGACCGGTGGACAAATTGTAAAACATGCTTCGGATATGTTTGTTGGTCAGTACACTCACCAGTGGACATATCCTCCCGCACGTGCGTCGAATGGATTGGACGCATGCGCGAAAGTATTTTTGTTCCTGGTGCGGTGACATGGCGCGGTGGGGATTTTGATCCGATGGTGTGTACAGCCTTTGGACCAAAACAGCCCAGCGGACATATCTGATGGAAACGGTCCGAGGACCGTTTCCATCAGATATATTTGAGCGTGTGTACACGGCCTGAGTGTCACTAATCCCCAAAAAGTTAGGTGTCCGATTTGTCCACCGCAACGTTGAAGTCCCGGTAAAAATGGCTGATTGCCGCCATTACTAGTAAAAAATAAATAAAAATCCCATAAATATATCCCATAGTTTGTAGACGCTACAACCTTTGTGCAAACCAATCCATAATCTTGATTGGGATTTTTTTTATACCAAAAATATGGAGCAGAATACATATTGGCCTAAATTGATGCTAAAAATATATATATATTTTTTTTTTTTACTGTATGCTCAAAAAAAATTCTAAATAAAAAAAAAAAAATTTTTTTTTTTTTTATGTTTTAATTTTATTTTTTTTAAATTTTTAAACTAAAAAAATGTCGGTGCAAAGTATCTTTATAGCGCAAAAAATTAAAACCACAAGTTGATCAAATATCATCAAAAGAAAGCTCTATTTGTGGGAAAAAAAGGACATCAATTATATTTAACTGACACTTGTGCGGTCGTGCGACGCTGTATCTAAATTAGTGCAGTGGTGTATTGAAATAAAATGGCCTGGTTATGAAGGGGTGTAAACCTCCCATAGCTGAAGTGGTTAAATAAATGTTTCAATTTATTACACTACCTTTTCAGATTTTTGAGAGTGTGAATAAACTCCTGAAGAGGTAATCTCGCCAAAAAAAACATGTAGAGAAGAACTGGCTAATTATGATAAGATCATATTATTTAATTGACGGCACCAATGAAGTGTCACGATCATATAGTAGTTCAGGTTTGAGAGAGTCACAAGTGTGATTTTTTTTTAACCACTTAAGACCCGGATCATTATGCAGGTTAAGCACCTTGCCCCTTTTTGCGATTCCGCACGGCGTCGCTTTAACAGAAAATTGCGCGGTCGTGCGACGTGGCTCCCAAACAAAATTTCTGCTTTCTTTTGGTGGTATTTGATCACCTCTGCGGTTTTTATTTTAATTTTTTGCACTATAAACAAAAGTAGAGCGACTATTTTTGAAAAAAAATGCAATATTTTATACTTTTTGCTTTAATAAATATCCCCCAAAAATATATAAAAAAACATTGTTTTTCCTCAGTTTAGGCTGATGCGTTTATTTTAACCAAAAATAGGTGGTAGAAGAATACGTAATAAGCGTTTATTGATTGGTTTGCAGATTTATAGTGTTTACAA
Organism: Rana kukunoris; assembly: GCA_029574335.1. Lineage (NCBI taxonomy): Eukaryota > Metazoa > Chordata > Amphibia > Anura > Ranidae > Rana > Rana kukunoris. Next base: position 45,627 of record JAJQKJ010002299.1, on the reverse strand, counting down.
AATAGGGGATTTTTTACCACTAATAGTGGCGCTCAGCAAATTTTTTTCATGCATGCGACATTATGGCGGACACTTCAGACAATTTTGACACATTTTTGGGACCATTGTAATTTTCACAGCAAAAAGTGCTATAAAAATGCACTGATTACTGTGAAAACTCCTAAACTGCAATTGTAATTAACCACTAGGGCGCCCTAGTGGTTAAGTGTGACCTAATATGTTTTTCTAACTGTAGGGGGGGGCAGGACTGGACGTGTGACGTCAGTGATCGTCTGTTCCCTGACAATCACTGACACTGCCACAATGAAGAACAGGGAAGGTGGGTTTACATTTACCTCTCCCCGTTCTCCATCTCCTGTAACCGATCGCAGGACACCGGCGGCTATCGGGTCCCGTGAGTGCGGTCACGGAGCTTCGGACCAGGTCGCGAGCGTGCCGCCGGCGGCGCGCTTGCGGCCCCGCGGCTGGGCCTTAAAGAGACACACGTACAGTACTTGATTGTGCCCACCCGTGCCATTCTGCCCACTTATATCGTCGGTAAGGGGTCCTTAAAAAAAAATTTGGGTGTGAACCCCCCGCTTTAACATGTCATTCTCACAACTCGCCTGAATGTAATTAGGCAGATTTTTTAATTTCATTGCCGTACATACCGTATTTTCACCGTGGCTTCCGGGTATGTAATCTGCGGGACTGGGCGTTCCTAATTGACAGGCTTCCGACCCGGAAGCCGCGGTGAAATCAATTAGGAACGCCCAGTCCCGCAGATACATACCGTATTTTCACCGTGGCTTCCGGGTATGTAATCTGCGGGACTGGGCGTTCCTAATTGATTTCACCGCGGCTTCCGGGTCGGAAGCCTGTCAATTAGGAACGCCCAGTCCCGCAGATTACATACCCGGAAGCCACGGTGAAAATACGGTATGTATGTACGGCAAATCTGCCTACGGCAATGAAAAAAATCTGCCTAATGTCATTATGACAACTCGGTATGTATGTACGGCAAATCTGCCTACGGCAATGAAAAAAATCTGCCTAATGTCATTATGACAACTCGGCTGAATGTAATGTTAAAAAAATATTTTTGGGTGAACCCCCACTTTAAATACTTAACCACTTAGTCTGTCTATAGCGCGGACCTGTAGTGGTTAAAAGCATCATTTTATTTACAAGGTTTTATAAACAGAGGACATCAACAGCGCAGACCTGAGCTGCCGGGGTCACGTCTTTGGACGTCATGTTGTTGTAATTCCCCGGACGCGCCACTGGGTGTCGCGCAGCGGGGAAAAACAGTGCCGTCGCATCGCTGAGGATTCGATGCGTGTACCCGGCGGCCGTGGTGTCCGTCAGGTACACGCGATCGGCGGTGACAGAGCAGGGACGTGAAGGTCTGTAGGGGGTTTTGCAAGCTAAAATTGATCACATTAAATAGTCCCTAAAACATATTATTGGCTCCCCAGTCGTTCCAGAAATCATTGCCTCCCCAGTCGTTCCAGAAATCATTGCAAACACTTGCCTTAAATCCTTCAGCTCATGTTGTGGCCGTATCCATCATATGTGTGGGCATGTGACGCCCAGTTCCTTTTTCTTCCTGGTTTTCAGGGAGAGGTGCATGCTGGGCGATTTTTAGGCACAGTGATGCCCAGAGACTCCTGGGACATGAGTGTCATCATTTCCCAGGAGGCAATGGGGTCTTATGACAGGAAGTTGAACCAGGAAGTAGGTGGATTACGAAATTTGCCTAGTAAAAGCCAGACAGGAGTGAGTAACAAAACAAATGTATTTTATTTATTTTATTTATTTATTTATTTTTTACATTAATAGAAAGTTAACAGCTTGCCGTTAATTACATTTTTAGAGAGTTACCATTTCTAGTTTAGAGAGTTACCATTTCTAGTTTATAACTGCATATTTTTATTGACAATAATAACTTTTCTCTACTATTCTTCGCAGGGTGCCCATCTATTGTAAGCCGGTCCCAGTGGTCAGCCAGGAGATCTTCATGTACCACGAGACTGAGTACTCCAGTGCCGGGCGTAATCATCCACCACACCGCCGGAGCTTTTTGCTCTAACCGAAATTCATGCAGCGCCCAAATGAGGAACATACAGCACTTTCACATGAACACCAAGAAATGGTGTGACATTGGATACAAGTAAGAAACATATATGGGAAGATTAAACAGAATAATATAGCAGGGTGCCATAGTGAGTTAGTACATCATAGCATCCCTGAATAATATAGCAGGGTGCCATAGTGAGTTAGTACATCATAGCATCCCTGAAATGAAAAACAAAAATATATATATTACAGCTTACCCATCTTTAGATGTGGTGGCTGCTTTAGTCTTCCATAAAGCTCCTTTTCCTTTTATTTTCACATGGTCAGCCTGCCAGTAAAACTTTTCTGTCCTTGAGCGGTAACACCTTTACTGTAGTGTATCTATTGAGGAGCAGTACAATGTCACCTTAGGCCAGGAAATGTGATAAGTTAGGTTTATGGCGAAGCGTAAGTGGTTAAGGACCTTGGGTGTTTTTCAGATTTGGTGACTAAAACATTTTTTTTTTTTTAAATTTTCAAGCAAAAAAAAAACTAACTATCTAATGTTTGGGGATTTTAAGTAAACACCCTAGAGAATAAAATGGCGGTCATTGCAATACTTTTTGTCACAGCGTATTTGCGTATTTGCGTCAACGCCAGTATGCTGTTTTTTTTAATTGCTCTACTTACTGTTTAACAGTAAGTAGAGCAATGATTAATCATATCTCCGAGTCCTATGGCTATGGCGCCCTCCGAAAAAAGCCAAAATAGGACTCGGAGATATACCGCGCCTGCTCCTGTCAGCTCCTAGGTCTGTGCACAGGCGCCGGAAATACCCGAGGCTTAAATCGGCTATTTTTGGAAGCTGTGAGGCGCTATAGCAGCGCGAACCACCGCGGGGATAGAAATTAAAATTAATGATGAAACAGTAAAGTAGAGCAGTATGATAGATCGCATGGGACATAGGAGTTATATGGTCATTAAAGCGGAGGTTCAGCCTAAATCCACTATGAAAAAACTTAGATTCTGCTTTTTTCTGCTTTTTTCATAGGAGTTATATGGTCTTTAATAGGGTTGTCCCGATACCACTTTTTTAGGACCGAGTACAAGTACCGATACTTTTTTTCATGTACTCGCCGATACCGAATACCGATATTTAAAAAAAAAGTGTCATGTGACAGTTTTCAAACCACAATACAGACTAAGAGTTCTTCATAATTCTAAAGAAAATATCCTAACTCCAGACATTTTGAGTAAAAATTTATAAAAATGTTTGAGTTTTTTAATACTGCGTGACAAGAAAATAAAATAATTTTCACAGAACATGTTGATAAATAGAATACTTTTTTTTGTATTTAGGTATCGGCAGCATTTGCACGAGTACAAGTACTCCCGCAAATACTTGGTATCGGTCCCGATACCGATACTAGTATCGGTATCTGGACAACCCTAGTCTTAACACTTAAAGACATATTCCTGGTCTGTTTTTTTTTATATATTCATATTTTCAGATAATCACAGTTTTTTTTATCTATTTATTTGGGGGGGGGGGGGGTTCTGGCATTCAGTTTTAGAGAATTGAGAGAGTCGTGATCTTTAGTCTAAGCAACTGAATCGTGATTCTCATTTTGACCAGAATCGTGCAGATCTACTTATACAGTGAAGAGGAATGAATCGGCCACTATGGCCCTTTAGTATGACTTTTGGTACAGCCCTTTACAAAGTGGGCCTACATTTTTCATAAACTTGCATAGATCATTAAAATTTCACATGTTGGTAGATTAAAGCAGAGTTCCACCCAAAAATGGAACTTCTGCTTATCCCACTCTTCCCCCCCCCCCCCCCCAAAAAAAAATTACATGCCAAATGTGGCATGTAAGGGGGTGTGGAGTGGGGGCTTCAGGAGGAGTGGGACTTCCTGTCCCACTTCCTCTCCTTCCGCCGAGGAGCTCATTCGCCTACAGCAGCCCCTCCCTGTAGGCTATTGCCTAGGACACGTGACAGGTCCTAGGCTATAGCCTGTCCAATCAAATAGTGCCGCTCGCGAATGTGCGTGCAGTGGGTGCCCCGGCCGTGAAGCCGAAATCAGTCACGGCCGGGTGCCCACAGTTAGAATGGAGGCGCCGGCCAGGGAGGGGGGAATGGAGGCGCCGGCCAGGGAGGGGGGAAAAGAAGCGGAGCCCCGGCAGGCGCGTCGCTGGAGCAGGTAAGTATGAATTAAAAGCTACACTTTTTGGAGCTGCTGGCTTTTTAATAAACATACATTTTGGCGGAACACCCCTTTAACTCTTCCTCTATATTAGGGGTCTACTACTTTTTCACTGCAGGCAAATAATGGAGTCCAAACAGAAGCAATCTGCCATGATTCATCTAAGATATTGTTTGCTGTAACTAAATGATGGATGATTATCTGCTGTAACTAAATGATGGATGATTATCTCTCATTATTTATTTTCCACAGCTTCCTCATTGGAGAGGACGGAACTGTTTACGAAGGTCGGGGCTGGACAACTCAAGGAGCTCATGCCAAATCTTATAACCAAAACATTGGTATCTGCTTCATGGGAACCTTTACAAGTAAGTGGTGGTGCAGAACATCTTTAGGAGGACCAAATAGGGAGCTAGCTCCCGTAGCCTATCCCTTTTAACCACTTATCATGCACAGATAAGAGACATCCTCGGTTGTTAAGAACAAGAACGATCAAAGTGGCAGTTCCGCAGCTTGATTGTTCTTATTGGCAGTGGGAGGGGACATCGCTCGGCATCCAGGCTCGGTTCTTTAGTGATCCTTAATGTTTTTACTTAATTTTGGATGAAATGACTGTTTATAGGGTAGAAACAGAGACATGACTGATACTAGAAATGACATGTCATTTCTAGTATCATAGTATCAGTCATGTCATTTCTAGTATCAGTCATGTCTCTGTTTCTACCCTGTCATTTCTAGTATCAGTCATGTCTCTGTTTATAGGGTAGAAACAAACAGTAATTTCATCCCAAAAAAAATTTTCCTTTAGTGACCCTTTAACCGCTTCAATACTAGGCTTTTATACCACCTCCATACCGGGCCTATTCTGACCCTTCTCTCCTACATGTAATAATCATTATTCTTTTGCTAGAAAATTACACAGTACCCCCAAACATTATATATGTTTTTTTTAGCAGACACCCTAGGGAATAAAATGACGGTCATTCCAAAGTTTTATCTTGCACGGTATTTACGCAATTATTTTTCAAACGCTTTTTTTTGTAAAAAAAATTGTTTAGTGTTTTATGAATTAAAAAAATAACAAAAGTTAGCCCAATTTTTTTGTATTATGTGAAAGATGATGTTACACCGAGTAAATAGAGACCCAACATGTCACGCTTTAATTATGCACACACTCATGGAATGGCGCCAAACTTCGGTACTTAAAAATCTCCCTAGGCAACGCTTTATTTATTTTTTACAGGTTACAGTTTAGATTTAGTGCTAGATTAGTTGCTGGCACTCTAACGCACGCGGCGATACCTCACATGTGTGGTTTAAACGGCGTTTACATATGTCGGCGGGACTTGCGTGTGCGTTCGCTTCTGCACGCGAGCTATCGGGGACAGGGGCGTTTTCATTTTTTTTTTATCTTTTATTATTTTTTTTTACTTATATTTTATTTATTTTTACACTTTTTTTCATTTATTTTTACACTTTTTTTCATTGTTTAATTTTTTTTTTTTCCACTTTTATTCCTATTACAAGGAATGTAAACATCCCTTGTAATAGGAAATGTGTGTGACAGGTCCTCTTTATGGAGAGATGTGGGGTCAATAAGACCTCACATCTCACCTCCAGGCTGGAAACCATGAGATCGGTGAAAAAAAAAATCACCGATCTCATGAATGGTGACTTACAGCCGCAATCGCGGCTTTGTTTACATACGGGGACCCGGGCGTGACGTCATCAGATCGCGCCCGGGTCCTCCGACGGTCATAGAGATGACTGGTGACCATCTGGTCACCAGTCATCTCTATGCTTCCTGCCGCCGCCGACGATTCGTTCTCCGGGCCCCCGAAGGTACAGGTAAGCCCGGAGAAGCACCGGATGGCGGCGGGAGGGGGGGGATGTCCCCTCCCGCGGCCTGTAAGAACGATCAAGCGGCGGAACCGCCGCTATGATCGTTCTTACTTTGTGCAGAATCGCCGGCTGAAGAGATGGATATCTGGATAATGCCTCTGGCTGCAGGCATCGTCCAGATATTCGCCTGCAATACCCAGGCCGTCAATTGACGGCCACTTAGGATGGTAAATCCCATCCCAGGCCGTCAATTGTCTATGGCTGGGTATTGAAGTGGTTAAGCGGTTAACACTCCAATCCACGGGGATGTTAAACACGAAATCTGAAAAACACCCTCGGTCCTTGAGACGTAAGTCATTTTATACCAAAAAGTTTATTTTTCTCAAACCTGCAAACATTATATAACACCTTAGATATAACACCTTAGAGAATAAAATGGCAGTAATTTCAATACTTTTTGTTACACCGAATTTGCGCAGCGGTCTTACAAGCGCACTAATTTTTTAATTCCAAAAAGTGATGTTTTTTCCAAAATAAGACAACAATAAATTTGGCCCAATTTTTTTACATATTGTGAAAGATAATGTTACGCCGAGTAAATGATACCCAACACGTCCCGCTTAAAAATTGCACCTGCTCGTGGCATGGCGTCAAACTTTTTACTCTTCAAAATCTCAATAGGCGACGTTAAAAAAAATTCTATAGGTTGCATTTTTTGAGATACAGAGGAGGTCTAGGGCTAAAATTATTGCTCTTGCTTTAACAATCGTGGCGATACCTCACTTGTGTGGTTTGAACGCCTTTTTCATATGCGGGAGCTACTCGCGTTCGCTTCTGCGTGCAAGCTAGTCGGGATGGGATGCTTAAAAAAAAAAATTAAAACAAATTTTTATTCCTAACAAAAAAATTTTCCTATTTCAGTGTTGTAATCAAAAAATTGGGGGCTTATGCTTTTTTCTAAGGGATGTAAACATCCCTTGTAATAAATAAAAAATCCAGACAGGTCCTCTTAAATTATCAGATCTGATGGCTTTTTTGACCCCAGATCTCATATTTAGGCTGAAAAAGAAAAAAAGCCAAACCAAGAAATTGTCTCTTTAAGACGCTGGGCGGGACTGATGTTTTTACGTCACTTCCACCCAGCAGAGCTATGGAAAGTGAAGGACGACGGTTGAAGGACATTTTTCCCTCACTCGCATCCCCAGACAGCAGATGAGTGGACCCGATCGCATCCGCCGCTACCGACGGCAATGGTAAGGGGCAGAGGGTGCGGAAGGGGCCCCTCTTCTGCCACCAATAACAGCGATCTTGCAGCGAATCCGCCGCGGAGACCGCCGTTCTAGTCGACAACGATCGAGTGGGCGGTTCTAAGTGGTTAAAAAAAAAAGAGCTAGGAGGCCAAGCGAGCGGAGCAAGGACGTGAGGCCAACTGGCCATTTTCCTCAAATTCCTCTTCGCCCTGAATGGCGGGTTCACTGGCGTGTACTGTCGTAATCTATTGGAACGCATTGCACTTGCGGTTGGAACGCATCGCGCATGCGCAGTTGGCCGCCCCGTGACTTCCGTAGTATTCTGCAATAGGGAGCAGAATATGGCAACACACTGGCTGGGAAGCATAGAGATGACTGGTGGTCACCAGTCATCTCTATTGCTGCGTACACACGACCACTTTTCGGCATGAAAATAAACAACATCGTTTTTAATGATGAAGTTGGAAAAACTATGTTGCCCACACACCATCGTTTCAAAAAAAATGATAAGTAAAGCGTGGTGACGTACAACGGCACTCTCACGCTCCCATCTCATAACTTGCTTCTTAGCATGCGTGGGTTTAAAACTTTGTTTTTAACGTCGTTTTAGACCACACACGATCACTTTTTACAATCCAAAAAAACAAAAATTGCACATGCTGCATTTTTTAACGTAGACGTTTTTTTTTAGAACGATGTGAGGGTTTCACACACGATCATTTTAAATGTTTTTCATAACGTAGTATTTTTTTCATGCCGAAAAGTGATCGTGTGTACGCGGCATATGACTTGTTGGAGGCCCCATGCGTGACGTCACGTACCCGGAAATAAACAAAGCCGCAATCGCGGCTGTCAGCATGAGATCAGTGAATTGTTTTTCCTGATCTCATGCTTGTAAGCCTTAAGGAGAGATGTGATGTTTTATTGACCTGTCACACTGATTCCTATTACAGGGGATGTTGTAAATTTTTAAATTATTTTTTAAATTATTTTTTTACAGTGAACGATTTTTAATTTAAATAATTTAAAATGTAATCGTTCACTTTTATTCCTATTCCTGTTCACTTTTATTGTAATATTGTAATAGGAATAAATGTATATTGTAATAGGAATAAATGTATTTTTTTACAGTGAACGATTAGGAATAGGAACGATTAGGAATAGGAATAAAAGTGAAGGATTTTAAAATTATTTTTTTACAAACGCCCCTGTCCCTGGTAGCTCACGCGCAGAAGCAAACACGCATGCAAGTCCTGCCCACATATGTAAACGCCGTTCAAACCCCACATGTGAGGTATCGTCGCGTGCGTTAGAGCGTGTGCAACAATTCTAGACCGCCCAATCCTAGACCGCCCTAGACCGCAATTCTAGCGCTAGACCACCCTAGACCACATCTGTAACTCAAACTTAGTAACCTGGTACTTAAAAAAACTGTAAAAAAAAAAAAAATGTAAAGTTTTGCGCCATTCCATGAGTGTGCGCAATGTTAAAGCGTGACATGTTACGTATCTATACCCAAAATTAGGACTATGTGAAAGATGTTACGCTGAGTAAATAATATATTTTTTATTTTTTTATTTTTTATTCCTGATTAACAAAACTGTATTTTCCCCCAAAAAAGGCATTTGAGAAAAAAGTTGCAATCGTTTTTTAAATGGTAGTTGGGCAATGACCACCATTTTATTACCTAGGGTGTCTGCTCATTTTTTTTTTTTTAAATGGTAGTTGGGCAATGACCACCATTTTATTACCTAGGGTGTCTGCTCATTTTTTTTTTTTTAAATGGTAGTTGGGCAATGACCACCATTTTATTACCTAGGGTGTCTGCTCATTTTTTTTTTTTTTTTCGTTTTGTGTAAGCAAATTCTTCGGAACCCCCAAAGTTGTGATTTTTTACATGGAGAGAAGTGCCAAAATAGACCCGGTGGGCAAGTGGTTAAATATGCGAGCGACAGCGCTGAAAGCAGAAAATTGGTCGGGACAGGAAGAGGTGAAAGTGCCCCAGTATTGAAATGGTTTAACCACTTAACCCCTGGACCATATATTGGTGCTCAATGACCAGAGCAGTTTTTGTAATTCGGCACTGTCATGGAAACATGGGGTGTGCAAAGCACACCACCACCTTGCCATGTGCTTCTAGAGCACATTTGCCATCTTAAATGAAATGATGCCATGTTTAAGCTAAAATAAGTTCACTCACCATCATTCTCTACCCATCCATACAAGTCAAGAGACATTACAACAGCTGTCCTCATGTTACCATCCTTGCAAATCATCTCCCCTCCCAGGGCTCAGCATGGCGCTTTTATTTACACAAAACAGGAAGCCATCACCAGTAAGTCGCCTCCCCACATGGGAGGCGACATTACCAGATGTCTCCTATACACAGAACAGAACATTCCTTCTGACAGGAAGTCAAATTGAATAGACTATAATACAATGAATACAATGAATAGAAATACAAACAATGTCTTATGGGTGTGTCCGGTCAGGGTGTGCATGTGCCCCCCCCTGACCCCAGAAACGCTCACAAGCCCTCAAAATATACCCTGATAGAACCTTTAATCTGCGCCATTCCATAGAATAATGCATATAAAGATTATACCCTTATTGAGGCTATTTACAGATGTACCCTATGAATCCCAAATCCTGCTGATCAGACATGACCCAGATAAGAGCGTACATCTGTCCATAGCCACTAGTGTGTTTGTGGAATGAACGCATCCCCCTCAACGATCGTCTGTGCTAAATGCACAGAGGGGCCCCTCGCTGGTGGGCATATGCCCATGCCGCAATCATCACACTCCAACCTCAAGACGAGAGTCAACCAGCCTCAGGACTGCCACAGTCAGCTCTATTTAGAGCTGGCTGGGGAAGTGTCAAGACTGGGTGCCAATTATGACAATACATAATAAATACATCTTCAAATTTCCACCACAGCACTGCGTCGCTTTAACAGACAATTGTGCGGTCGTGCGACGTAGCTTCCCAACAAAATTGGCGTCCTTTTTGTTGCCCACAAATAGAGCGTTCTTTTGGTGGTATTTGCTCATCGCTGCATATTTTTTTTAGCGCAAATTGTTGCTCTTTTTTGTACATTTTGCTACAATAAATATCCCGCAAAAATATATAACCAAACTTTTTCCGCAGTTTAGGCAGACATGTATTCTTCTACCTATTTGTGGTTAAACGCTAATTGCATTTTTGTTTTATTGATTTGTAAACTCTATAACTTTAGTTTGTGCTAAATAGGGGGTGTAGTTTCCAAAAAAACATTTATGGCATTTTTATTAGTTTACTAGTAATGGGGCCGATCAGGTTTTTTTTAGTATTGCATCATTATGGCGGACACTTCTGACCCATTTTTGGGACCATTGGCATTTTTATAGCGATCAGTGCTATAAAAATGCATTGGATTACTGTAAAAATGCCAATGGCAGTGAAGGGGTTAACCCTAGGGGGCGGGGAAGGGGTTAAGTGTGTTCCTGGGTGTGTTCTAACTGTATTGGGGGGGTGGGACTGACTAAAGGCCACTATCAGTGATTCCCTTAAAGAGCCGGCGTAGAGCTATGGGCTCTCGCCCAGGAGAGCCAACCTGCCACAAGAACATGACGGCGGCAGGTCGGCAAGCAGTTAAATATCACATCCAGTACTACTGAAAAAGCAGCAAACTGCTAATCAGAGGTCCTCAGGCTGCAGTAGGGTAACACGCCACAGCATGCTCTTCAGGCCAGTTATGCTGGGGACTTCTGGAAAGCCATCAGTTGGCAGTTTATCCAACCCATTTTTTGCAGGCATTCCTGCTGTGAGAGATTGCGTATTAGTAAAAATTTTTGTTCTAATACCCTGTGAGAAAAAAAGTTGCAATGACCGCCATTTTATTCTCTAGGGTGTCTTAGTAGTTATAATATAAGGGTCTATAGATGTTTAGTAGTTATAATATAAGGGTCTATAGATGTTTAGTAGTTATAATATAAGGGTCTATAGATGTTTACTATAAGGGTCTATAGATGTTTACTATACTAAAAGTGTGAACAAAGGGGGTTACCAAAGGATATTTTAGCCCACTGTTGCAATACACGTGTGTAGGCAGAGATGGCGCAATACACAAACTATCAACTGGTCCACACACAACTATCACACACAACTATCAACTGGTCCTAACCAGCTCCAAAACACTCTGACAATATGGCTGCCCACCCTTTAAACTAAGAGGCGATAATACGAAGGAATGCATAACCCCCACTCCTTGTTGATTAGTAGTGTTTAATTTTTACCATCAGAGGTTGTATTCTAATCGTACCATCATCCAGAATTTAGATATCTAGACATTGGCACTCTGGTTTGAAGACCTCAGAACCAAAGAAAAAGGGAGGAGCCATTGTTGGACTATTGCGGTACTGGTGACATGGATAAAAAGGTGTATAAATACAAATAGGAATAAATAAAAAACCTTTTAATTTTTGTACCCCTTGTAGTGTTCTCATTCATGCTGTATTCAATAAAAATGTTAACAACTAATGCAACACCAGTATAATAATCCCTGGAAGGGGGAGAATTAGAGTGGGTTGAGTCATGACAATCTTCTTTACTAGTTTTGCGGCTTCAGCCGCTTCATCAGAAGCATGTCTAGAAAACCACAGGCGAGTGAGGCGGGCGCCACCACACAGGGTCTTGCATGGCGACCAGGGATCGTGCATATGTATGGATGAACCTTGATTGCCAAAGAATGTGTTGAGTGTAAAGGGCCCCGTGACTGGGAGCCCAGTCTGGGACATGGAGGTTATATGTGGCTCTTCACCTATGTCCCAGTCTGGGCTCCCAGTCAGCCGTGCTTCTACCATCCCTCAATGTCCCTCCTCCTGCCCTCGATGATGCTTCAGCCAATCGGTAACGTGTTTACCAGAATCAGATTACCTGATTGGCTGAGACTGTCAGTCTTATCCAAGGAACGCACCGCCGGTACGTCCCGAGGCTAAGCTTCAGGAAGCTGTAGTTATTCAGCTGTCTGGCGGTCAACATCCGGCCAGCTGAATAGTGGGCGGCAGCAGTGAAAATATATATATGAATCTAGATAAATTCATGCATTGTATTTTGGTGGCTGGTAGGGAGAGACCCGGAGGGGGTGGTGCTCCAGAGCCCTCTATGGATGCACTGCTCCTATCGAGTGATATTTACCACTTCATTACCGGGCTTTTATACCCAACTCCATACCGGGCCTATTCTGGCATTTCTCTCCTACATGTACAAATCATCATTCTTTTCCCTGAAAATTATGCAGAACCCCCAAACATATATAGTTTTTTAAGCAGACACCCTAGGGGATAATGACGGTCATTGTGCACTCATTTTTCAAATACCGTGCAAGATAATGTTGCAAACGCCTTTTTTTTAGAAAAAATGGTTTCATGAATTTGGAAAAAATGGTTTCATGAATTTGGAAAAAATGGTTTCATGAATTTCAAAACAAAACAAACTTAGATTTTACAAGAAAATGTAATTATGCCTACGTTGACGCCGATTAAATCGATACCTAACCTTATCACGCTTTAAACTTCTGCACACTCATGGAATGGCGCCAAACTTCGGTACTTTAGAGATGTTTTGATATATGCATGTATACAAGCCCCTATGGAATTTTTAACCCAAAAATGAGTAAAAACCGAAAAAAAAGTTTAACAATATCTCCATAGGCGAAGCTTTGAAATTACAGGTTGAAACAGTTCAGATTTACTGAGGAGTCTAGGGCTCGAATTGTTGCTGGCACTGTAACGCACACATATGTAGACGGGATGGGACTTGCGTTTGCTTCTTAAAAATTAAAGACCTTAGGTGTTTTTCAGTTTTGGTGTTTGCAAGACTATGAAAGTTTTTTTCTGCTTGAAAATTACAGAGAAAAAAAAAAAATTCAGAGAATATATGTAAGTTTTTCCTGCTAAAAAAAACATTATATAATGTTTGAAGACTCCTGCTCTAGGGGGTTAAAACCCCCAAACTATGGCCCTCCAGGTGTTCAGGAACTACAATTCCCATCCCTCCAGGTGTTCAGGAACTACAATTACCATCATGCCTAGTCATGTCTACGAATGTCAGAGTTTTACAATGCCTCATGGGAAGTGTAGTTCCACAGCAGCTAGAGGGGCCATAGTTTGGAGATCCCTGCCCTAGAGAATAAAATAGTGGTCATTGCAATACTTTTCGTCACACCATATGTGTGCAGCGGTCTTACAAGCGCACTTTTTTAGAAAAAAATACAACAATTAATTTGGACCAAAGTGTCTTATTTTACTTGGCGTAACATTATCTTTCACAATATAAAAAAAAATTGCAATCCAAAAAATGACACCCAACATGTCACGCTTAGAAATTGTGCCCGTTCGTAGCATGGTGTCAAACTTTTACCCTTAAAAATCTCCATAGGTGACGTTTAAAAAATTCTATAGTTAGCATTTTTTGAGATACAGAGGAGGTCTAGGGCTAGAATTAGTGTGAGATCAATAACGATTGCGGCGATACCTCACTTGTGTGGTTTGAACACCGTTTTCATATGCAGGCGCTACTCGCGTATGCGTTCGCTTCTGCGCGCTAGCTCGTCGGGACGGGGCGCTTAAAAAAAATGCGCTAGCTCGTCGGGACGGGGCGCTTAAAAAAAATGCGCTAGCTCGTCGGGACGGGGCGCTTAAAAAAAATGTATTTGTGTTTTCCTAATAAATAGGAATAAAAGTGATCACTTTTATTCCTATTACAAGAAATGTAAACATCCCTTATGCTTATGCTTTTTTCTATTACGACAGGTCCTCTTATATATGAGATCTGGGGTCAAAAAGATCTTTTTGAGCCCAGATCTCATATATATTTAGCCTTCCAAAAAAAGTCTCTTTAAGGCTTTAAGGAAAATTGACATTTTTTTTTTTTTCTTTAAGACAATGGGCGGAAGTGACGTTTTGACATCACTTCTGCCCAGCGCTGCTATGGGGGACGGGGGTGGGGGCCATTTTTCCCTCATTCGTATCCCAGCAGAGGAGCCGCACAGACCCGATTGCCTCTGCGTAGGGGGGCACCTCTCCAGTCACCGATAATGGCGATCTCGCGGCGAATCCGTTATTGTACACAGGACCCTGCACTGAAGAGATGGATATCTTGGTTGTGGCAGCAGTTGCTGCCGCCACCGAGATAAATAATTATTATTAATTATTAATTAATATTAATTATTAATTAATAATAATTATTTAATTAAAATTATATATTAAAAGTGGTTTAATATATATATTAAACCACTTTTAATATTTAATTAACCAATATAATTTAACCATTACTATTATTTAACCATTACTATTAATTATATTATATGGTTAAATTATATTGGTTAATTAAATTATATTGGTTAATTAAATTATATTGGTTAATTAAATTATATTGGTTAATTAAATTATATTGGTTAATTATATTATATATTAAAGTGGTTTGGTTTGGTTTGGTTTGGTTTGGTTTGGTTTGGTTTAATTATTATTATATTAACCACTTAATAACCACTTTGTAGTGATGGTATTGGTTTGGTTATGATGGTATTGGTTTGGTTATATAGATAAAATATGTAATATAAAATATATGTAATATAAAATAAATGTAATATAAATGTAATATAAAATAAATGTAATATATTATAAATGTAATATAAATGTAATAATATATTACATTTATTTTATATTATTACATTTATATTACATTTATATTACATTTATTTTATATTATTACATTTATATTACATTTATATTATAAAATAAATGTAATATATTATAAATGTAATATAAATGTAATATAAATGTAATAATATATTACATTTATTTTATATTATTACATTTATATTACATTTATATTACATTTATTTTATATTATTACATTTATATTACATTTATATTATATTACATATTTTAAATGTAATAATATAAAATAAATGTAATATAAAATAAATGTAATATAAATGTAATATAATGTAATATAAATGTAATATATTATTACATTTATATTATTACATTTATATTACATTTATATTACATTATATTACATTTATATTACATTTATTTTATTACATTTACATTTATTTTATATTATTACATTTATATTATTACATTTATAAAATAAATGTAATAAAATAAATGTAATATAAATGTAATAATATAAAATAAATGTAATAAAATAAATGTAATATAAATGTAATAATATAAAATAAATGTAGTAATAATATAAAATAAATGTAGTAATATAAATGTAAAATAAATGTAGTAATATAAATGTAAAATAAATGTAATAATATAATATTATCACTATTATCACTATTAAACATTAAAATGATTTAGAATTATAAATGTTTTGATATTTATTATAAATGTTTTGATATTTATTAATAAATAAATATCAAAACATTTATAATAAATATCAAAACATTTATAATAAATATCAAAACATTTATAATAAATATCAAAACATTTATAATAAATATCAAAACATTTATAATAAATATCAAAACATTTATAATAAATATTTCAAATAATTGTATATATATATTTAATAATATACAATCAAATTTTAGAATAATAATATTAAAAATATTTAAAGTTATATATCACTCAACAAATTAAATATTTAAGTAGGTAAATTTACCTAGTTATTTTATATTATTTACTTTTCTTCTTATTTAATATATTAACTTAACTTAATAATAGTGAATATTAATAATGAATATTAAGAAAAGTAACTTTGAATTATTTTTTCTTATTTAATATTTATTATATAAATATTATTTAAATCTTTAATTATTTAATATTTATTATATAAATATTATTTAAATCTTTAATATTTTATAATATTTAATAAAACTAGAATAATATAAAATATTTTATTAAATATTAAATATTATTTTATATTTAATAAAATATTTATATTATTAAATATTATTTTATATTATTAAATATTAAATAATATTTAATAAAATATTATTTTATATTATTTTATATTATTAAATATTATATTATTTTATAGTTTTATTAAATATTATAAAATATGTAAAAATATTTAATAATATTTTTTAATAAAACTATAAATATATTTAGATTAAATATTATTATAAATTATTATAAATAGTAAATATTTTATAATATTTAATCTAAAATGTTTTAATATAATATATTTAATATTTTAAAATAATATTTTATAATAATAATATTATTATTAAATATTATTTTATATTATTATAGTTTTATTAAATATTATTTAAATATTTAATAAGTTACTTTTCTTAATATTCATTATTAATATTCACTATTCTTAATATTTTATATTTATTATATAAATATTAATAGTGAATATTAAGAATAGTGAATATTAATAATGAATATTAAGAAAAGTAACTTATTTAAATATTTAATAATATTATTTAAATATTTAATAATATTTTATATATTATTTTAGTTTTTTTTATTATATATATATTTATAAGTAGTTTAGGATAAAGTTGGATAAAGTCGTTTGAATAGTCTATTCAAACGACTTTATCCATATTCAAACGACTTTATCCAACTTTAGACTATTCAAACGACTTTAACTTAATATTTTTCTCTCAATATTAATCAATATTTTTCTCTCAATATTATTTTTCTCTCAATATTATTTTTCTCTCAATATTAATCAATATTTTTCTCTCAATATTAGAATAATAAAAAATATTTAATAGAATATTTAAATAATATTATTGAAGAATATTTTAATAATATATTTTTCAATAATATATTAAATATTATTAAAATATTCTTCAATAATATTTTTCAATAATATATTAAATATTATTAAAATATTCTTCAAATTAAATATTATTAAAATATTCTTCAATAAAATATTCTTCAATAATATTATTAAAATATTCTTAAATTATTGAAAAATATATTAATATTAAATATTATTAAATATTATTAAATTAAATATTATTAAATATTATTAAATTAAATATTATTAAAATATTCTTCAATAATATTATTTAAATATTAAAATATTCTTCAATAATATTATTTAAATATTAAATATTATTAAATTTAATAGAATATTTAAATAATATTATTGAAGAATAAATTTAATAGAATATTTAAATAATATTATTGAAGAATATTTTAATAATATTTAATTTAATAATATTTAATAATATTTAATATTAATATATTTTTCAATAATTTAAGAATATTTTAATAATATTATTGAAGAATATTATTGAAGAATATTATTGAAGAATATTTTAATAATATTTAATATTAATATATTTTTCAATAAATTAAATATTAATATTAAATATTATTAAATATTATTAAATTAAATATTATTAAAATATTCTTCAATTATTAAAATATTCTTCAATAATATTGAAAAATATATTAATATTTAGAATAGAATAATATTGATATTTAAATAATATTAATATTTAGAATAGAATAATATTGATATTTAATTTTAATATCAATATTATTAAATATTATTATCATCAATATTATTCTATTTATTTAATATTTAATAATATTGATAATCTTTATTTAGAATAAAATAATGATAATCTTTATTTAGAATAAAATAATATTTAATAAAGATTAGAATAAAATAATATTAAATAATCTTTATTAAATATTATTTTATAAGTAGTAAATAAACTTTATTAATATTAAATATTAATGATAAATTAAATAATAATAATCATCTATTTGATATTATCAATTAATACTAAAATTATTATGTAATCAAATAAATTTATCATTTATAAGTATTTAATATTAATCAATAATCATTGATTATTTAATATTTAACAAATTAAGATTTAATAATCAAATATTAATTACATTATTTAATAAATAGAAATATTAAATTAGAAATATTGATTAATAAATAAATAATAATCAATAAGTATTAAATAATCAATATAATTCAATATAATTCAATATAATTCAATATAATTCAATATAATTCAATATAATATTAATACTTATTGATTATTATATTGATTATCAATAATATTATATTGAATTATATTGAATTATATTGAATTATATTGATTATTTAATACTTATTGATAATCAATTAGTATTTATTAATTTAATATTTTTTAATATTTATTTATTAATTTAAATAAATAAATAATAATAAATAAATAAATAAATATTATTAAATTATTTATTAAATAAATAAATATTATTAATTTAATATTTATTTATTAATTTAAATAAATAAATAATATAAATATTATTATTAAATTAATTATTTAATTTATTTATTTATTTATTTAATATTTATTTATTATTAATAATATTTATTTATTTAATATTTATTTAGTAATCAATATTTATATTTATTAAATATTAAATTATATTGAATTATATTTATTAATCAATATAATATAGTAAATAATAATCATAAAAAATAATAATAATAATATAGTAAATAGTAATAATAATATAGTAGTAAATAATAATCATAAAAAATAATAATAATAATATAGTAAATAAATAAATATAGTAAATAATAATAAATAATATAGTAAATAATAATAAAAATATTTATTTACTATATTTATTTATTTACTATATTATTATTATTTACTATATTTATTTAATAATAATATAGTAAATAATAATAATAATAAAAATATTATTAATATAGTTTAATAAATAAAAATATTAAATTAATATTTTTATTTATTAAAGAAAGTATACTGTTAGTATACATAATACATATTAAGTAAGAAATTATTACTATTACTATGTAAATTATATTACTTATAGTAGTATACTAATTTTACTTTAAAGTAATATAATTTACATAGTATACATATAGTAGTATACTAATTTTACTTTAGTATACATATAGTAGTATACTAATTTTACTTTAAAGTATAATATATACTTGATAGTAAAATATATACTTGATAGTAAAGTAAAGTAAAGTAGTAAAGTAAAGTAATTTAGTATATTAATTATAGTATTTAGTATATTAAATACTATAATTAGTAAAATTACTACTATTACTACTATCAAGTAACATACTATCAAGTAACATTTATATATTATCAAGTAACATAGTGTATATATATACACTATAATTATACTATTATATAAATTATATATCAAGTAACATTATATCAAGTAACAGTAGATAATTATATATAATTATTACTTGATATGATATATGTTACTTGATATATAAATTATATTATAATGTAAATTATATAAATTATATAATATAATTTATATAATAAATTATATAATTTACATTATAATAATATATTAAAGTATAGTATAATATTAAATAGTAACTAAACTATACTTTACTTGATAGTATAGTTTAATAAATAGTAATTTAGTATAGTTAGTATAGTAATTTAGTATAGTTAATATATTAAATAGTATACTAATTTAGTATAGTTAGTATACTATTTAATATATTAACTATACTAAATTACTATACTATACTATTTAATATATTAACTATACTAAATTACTATACTAACTATACTAAATTACTATTTATTAAATAGTATAATGTATAATATACTAAATTACTATAATGTATAATTTACTAATGTATAATAGTATAATTATATCAAAAATGAAAAAGAATTATTTTCAATCTCAGGCTTAGTATTGCTTACTAGCCGCAAATCCATTTTATTTACTTCCGGGTATCCGGGCATGACGTCATCACATTGCACCCAGGCCTCCGACAGTCATAGAGATGACTGGTGTTCACCAGTCATCTCTAGGCTTCCTACCCTGCGCCGGACAATTCTTTCTCCAGGCCCCCCGATGGCACGGGAGAGCCCGGAGAAGTGTGCGGGGGGGGGGGGGGTAGGGGCGCGCCCCCCCCCCCCACCACTGCTATGATTGTTCTAATGATTGTTCTAATGATGCACAGAAGCGTCGACACTGAAGAATGATATCTGAATGATGCCTCAGATATCTGCACAAAGCCCGGGAAGTCATTTGATGTCCACAGATATGATGTCCACCCAGGATGGGAGATCCCATGACTATGGGCCAGTAGTGAAGTAGTTAAAAAAAGCTGACTAATAATGGGGCTTTCCTTCAGAAAGCAGTGTAGGACCTAGTTGTATCTAATTGCAAGAAAACGGCTTTTACATACCAGCAAGCTAGCAAACTTTATTCAAGCTAGATTCTTTGTTTCCAGCAGATAGGCCTCGTACACACGATCCAGTCTGCTAGACTATTTCAGCAGACAAACACACGATCCAGTCTGCTAGACTATTTCAGCAGACAAACAGACGGATTTGGCCACCCGACAAATTTCAAAGCATACTTTGAAATCTGTCGGCTGGGGAACCCATCTGCCCAACATGTCTGCTAGTTAGTACACTTACCAGCAGACATGTCATCTCGCACCGGCGCCAAATGGTTTCGGAGCATGCACAGAAGTGTTACTTCCTGGTGCAGTGACGTGGCAGCGTCATCACCGCCACGTCACCCACACATCAGCGCGCTGTCTGCTGGCATTTTGGTTTGCTCATGTGTGTACACGCGAGCAAACCAAAATGCCAGCAGACAAATTTGTTCAAATCAGTCAGACAGACCGTTTGTGTGTACGAGGGCTTAAAACTCCTTTACTTTTCATTTAACTGTAATTTTCACCACTTAAAGGACCACCTCCTGCACATATACTTCAGCAGAATAGCACACTCCCGTAACCCGTAACCCGGCCAAAGCTGCAGGGACTCATGGACACGATCGCCGCTTGAGTGCGGCACTCAATCCCTGGAGCTGAAGAACAGGGAGTGCTGTGTGTAGTGCTGTGTGTAAACACAGCTTCCCCGTTCTTCACTGTGGCGGCTGCATCGATGATGTCACAACTACAACTGTAGGGGGGTGTGGCTGTAAACACACAGGGACGCCTAACCCAATCTGCGCCCCCTTGTGATTAACTCCCAAAATGCAACTGTCATTTTCAACAATAAACTTCACAATAAACTTCAAATTAAATGTCATTTTCACAGCAAAAAATGCAATTGTCCCAAAAATGTGTCACAATTGTACGAAGTGTCCGCAATAATGTCACAGTCATGGAAAAGGAAAAACATAAAAATAAAAACAAGGATCGCCACCATTAATAAAAACAATGATCGCCACCATTATTTTGTTTTACTACTAAATTGTTTATAGAGGATATAGAGGATAATTATATTCATTCTTTTGTGCAAAATTTAGAGAGGATAATTATCCTCTCTAAATTTTACAAATCACCTGAGGAATACGTATCCGCCTAAACAGAGGTATTTTTTTTACCTTAAAATATTTGCAAGAATAATATTGCTAGAATAATATCCCCCAAGAATATCTAAAAATATTGCATTATTTTCTCAAAATTGGTGCTCTATTTTTGATTATAGCGCTAAAATTAAAAAACGCAGGAGGTGATCAATTTGCAAAAAAGGGGCTAAAGCTGCATTTTGGTCTGGGGCTTTATGCATAGATTGCACTGTTTTTTCACCTTAAGTGGTTAATGCATACTGCTGGTCCCGACATCCTCTTCGAAGCTCAGCATGGCTGCTGATTGACTAGAGCGGATGGGATTGAAAGGAGCGCAGCCATTGTCTGGCGCTGCTGTCAATCACATCCAGTGACGTGACATGGTGCGCCAAGGGGCGGGGCCAAGTGATACAGTGAGCAGTCACTCCCATGATATAGTCACTCCCATGATATACCCACTAACTGTGAGTGTGCCCGCAATTAGTGACCACCATGCAAGCTTTCGGATGACTGTGGTTACTAATTGCGGGGAAGACCAGAGACAGCCACCAAGGGACCCCAGAAGACGTGGATCAGTGGCATGTTGGTCAGTAAAAGTAATAAATAACAATCCTTAATCTCCGCCCTACAGATCGTGCCCCGAACAGTGCAGCCCTAAGGGCAGCCAGAAGTCTTATCAGTTGTGGGGTGGCCAGAAAATTCATCAGAAGAGATTATAGACTGCGGGGTCACCGAAACGTGAATCCAACCAGCTGTCCTGGAAACAATCTCTACAATGTCATTCGAGGATGGCCTCAATTTAGAGCTTGAGATGGATCAACATGCTCTATGCTTATTGTACAATCACAACAGCCACAACAGCCAATTTAACTAAAATCAATTGAAACAAAGCTTTTTGCAGAGAAGTTGCAGCCCAGATCATACTTGCATGTGTATAAATTTATTATATATAACCACAGGTACGTCCTGAAAGGGAAGCGTGTCCAGATTAAACACTTTTCTATTTTGTCTGGTTATTTATTGTGCTTGGCAAGACAAAACAAAAGCAAATCAGTGATTTGTCTATTGTGCTTGGAAAGACAAAATCACTGATTTGCTGAGGTTGTTTGCTTTGTCTTTGTGACAAATCACTTGGGTTAAAAGTGTTTATCCCTCTACCTCGCCCACCCTCTACCTCGCCCTACCTCGCCCTGGTCTTATTTATTTAGGGATAAATAGAGGTTATAGACTGGGACGAAAGTTTCGCTCGCTCTGGACTTCATCTAGACCGGCCCACTTTAATTCAATATAATGCTGCCCCCCACCCCAGAAAACTCATGCCCACCAAAAGGCCCCTACATCCATTATTGTATACCATGAGAGGGTGACAGGAGAATGAGAGAGAGAGAGAGGGAGAGCAGAGAGAGAGAGAGGGAGAGCAGAGAGAGGGAGAGCAGAGAGAGAGAGATGGAGAGCAGAGAGAGAGAGATGGAGAGCAGAGAGAGAGAGGGAGAGCAGAGAGAGAGAGGGAGAGCAGAGAGAGGGAGAGCAGAGAGAGAGAGAGGGAGAGCAGAGAGAGAGGGAGAGCAGAGAGAGAGGGAGAGCAGAGAGAGAGGGAGAGCAGAGAGAGAGCAGAGAGAGAGAGAGAGCAGAGAGAGAGAGAGGGAGAGCAGAGAGAGAGGGAGAGCAGAGAGAGAGGGAGAGCAGAGAGAGAGGGAGAGCAGAGAGAGAGAGAGGGAGAGCAGAGAGAGAGAGATGGAGAGCAGAGAGAGAGAGATGGAGAGCAGAGAGAGAGAGATGGAGAGCAGAGAGAGAGAGAGCAGAGAGAGAGAGATGGAGAGCAGAGAGAGAGAGGGAGAGCAGAGAGAGGGAGAGCAGAGAGAGAGAGATGGAGAGCAGAGAGAGAGGGAGAGCAGAGAGAGAGGGAGAGCAGAGAGAGAGGGAGAGCAGAGAGAGAGCAGAGAGAGAGAGAGAGCAGAGAGAGAGAGAGGGAGAGCAGAGAGAGAGGGAGAGCAGAGAGAGAGGGAGAGCAGAGAGAGAGAGCAGAGAGAGAGGGAGAGCAGAGAGAGAGGGAGAGCAGAGAGAGAGGGAGAGCAGAGAGAGAGAGAGGGAGAGCAGAGAGAGAGGGAGAGAGAGAGGGAGAGCAGAGAGAGAGGGAGAGCGAGAGGGAGAGCAGAGAGAGAGGGAGAGCAGAGAGAGAGGGAGAGCAGAGAGAGAGCAGAGAGAGAGGGAGAGCAGAGAGAGAGCAGAGAGAGAGGGAGAGCAGAGAGAGAGAGAGAGAGAGATGGAGAGCAGAGAGAGAGAGATGGAGAGCAGAGAGAGAGAGATGGAGAGCAGAGAGAGAGAGAGCAGAGAGAGAGAGATGGAGAGCAGAGAGAGAGAGATGGAGAGCAGAGAGAGAGAGGGAGAGCAGAGAGAGAGAGGGAGAGCAGAGAGAGGGAGAGCAGAGAGAGAGCAGAGAGAGAGGGAGAGCAGAGAGAGAGCAGAGAGAGAGGGAGAGCAGAGAGAGAGAGAGAGAGAGATGGAGAGCAGAGAGAGAGAGATGGAGAGCAGAGAGAGAGAGATGGAGAGCAGAGAGAGAGAGATGGAGAGCAGAGAGAGAGAGATGGAGAGCAGAGAGAGAGAGGGAGAGCAGAGAGAGAGAGGGAGAGCAGAGAGAGGGAGAGCAGAGAGAGAGAGATGGAGAGCAGAGAGAGAGGGAGAGCAGAGAGAGAGGGAGAGCAGAGAGAGAGGGAGAGCAGAGAGAGAGCAGAGAGAGAGGGAGAGCAGAGAGAGAGAGAGAGCAGAGAGAGAGAGAGGGAGAGCAGAGAGAGAGGGAGAGCAGAGAGAGAGAGAGCAGAGAGAGAGGGAGAGCAGAGAGAGAGGGAGAGCAGAGAGAGAGGGAGAGCAGAGAGAGAGGGAGAGCAGAGAGAGAGAGAGGGAGAGCAGAGAGAGAGGGAGAGAGAGAGGGAGAGCAGAGAGAGAGGGAGAGAGAGATGGAGAGCAGAGAGAGAGAGATGGAGAGCAGAGAGAGAGAGATGGAGAGCAGAGAGAGAGAGATGGAGAGCAGAGAGAGAGAGAGCAGAGAGAGAGAGATGGAGAGCAGAGAGAGAGAGATGGAGAGCAGAGAGAGAGAGGGAGAGCAGAGAGAGAGAGGGAGAGCAGAGAGAGAGGGAGAGAGAGAGGGAGAGCAGAGAGAGAGGGAGAGCGAGAGGGAGAGCAGAGAGAGAGGGAGAGCAGAGAGAGAGGGAGAGCAGAGAGAGAGCAGAGAGAGAGGGAGAGCAGAGAGAGAGCAGAGAGAGAGGGAGAGCAGAGAGAGAGAGAGAGAGAGAGATGGAGAGCAGAGAGAGAGAGATGGAGAGCAGAGAGAGAGAGATGGAGAGCAGAGAGAGAGAGATGGAGAGCAGAGAGAGAGAGAGGGAGAGCAGAGAGAGAGAGAGGGAGAGCAGAGAGAGAGAGAGGGAGAGCAGAGAGAGAGAGAGGGAGAGCAGAGAGAGAGAGAGGGAGAGCAGAGAGAGAGAGAGGGAGAGCAGAGAGAGAGAGAGGGAGAGCAGAGAGAGAGAGAGGGAGAGCAGAGAGAGAGAGAGGGAGAGCAGAGAGAGAGGGAGAGATAGGGGGAGTCGGGGAGTCAGAGAGTCTCTAAAAAAAAACCTTTTTAAAACAAACGGCCCACTAAAACATCGGCCCACCGGCAAACTCCCTGTAGTCCCTATGACCAGTCCATCCCTGAATATCCATACCAGAATTAGATATATTAAATTGATGGAGAGGCTCACTGCTCAAGGCTCACTGCTCAAATTCAAGACTCTCCTAAACAAACAATAAAGCTGTAGCACCTTACCGAGACTCTACATGGCGGGTCATCCAAAATGGCACCTGTCAGCGACTGGATTGAACCTGGAACCTCTGCCGTATATGGCAGTAGCTTTTCTTGCTGTGCCACCTGAGATGCTCAACAGCTCCCTGCAGGGCTGTCTTAATAGTATCATGGGCCCCTGGGCAAAGTAATGCTCTGACCGCTCTACACCCCAGATATTCTCCCCAGCACAGTAACCATATACCATATACCAAAAGATACCCCTTGTATTGTAACCCCAGTACACATCTCATACCCCCCCCCCCCCATACCTCTAGCACTATAGCCACCCAAGCTACCCCAAGCATTGCTACCCCCTATATACCCCAGACCCCCCTCAGCATTGCTTTCCCCCCATACACCCTTAATATCCTCCCAGCACCATTATTCCATCCATGTAGTAACCCCTTTTCCAGTGAAGATACAATGTAAACTTTTGGCTCTCTGCACTCACCTATGCCAGTGTTGGAGGTGGGGTGGGCAATCAAGCTGGCATCGTGGACACCATCCACGATGCTACTTCCACAGGTGGGCTCTCAGTCCTGCCAACTCAGCAGCTCCCACTCCAGCTCCTACTCGGCAGCCTTCCAGTCCCAAGCATTGAAGCTGCATGGGGCAGAGTTAGAGCATCACTGGCGCTCCAGCCCTGCCCCTCACTGCTGGCTGTGAAATAATAGGTATCGTTCTGCAAAGCATGGCGCACCAATGCCAGCCTGCCTCCCCTGTATATCCTGCAAAGCATGGCGCACCAATGCCAGCCTGCCTCCCCTGTATATCCATCACTCTAGGCAGCATGGATTTGAGGACCAGCTGCTTTGGGCAAAGTGCAGGTGTCCCCATGCAGCTGGGGCCCCTGGGCAGTTCCCACTCATTAAGACAGCCCTGGCTCCCTGCCTAACCCCTTGGACAACCTTGCCTTGTCTCTTGTTCCTGGTGAACCTTGAACTCATTGCTCCTCCCATGAACTTCCTGATTCAAGTCATGTCCACACTCTTCCTGTTTGCAAGATTATTGTGCTCCAGCTGATATCTTGCTCTTTGCGTACCTGCACCCTGTCCTTATCTTTACTGCTACTGGTTACTGACCTTTGACTTGTTCCTTGACTACGCTTCCGCTTGATCCTGTCAGAATATTTAAATAATATTTCAGTATATTAAATAATATTATATTGATGAAAAATTATGCAATTATGCAAACATTTATGCAAACATTTATGTCTATTTTTTTTTTTTTTAATTTAAAAAATCTCCTCAAGCAAGTCATTCAAGTTTGTTTATCTGTGCTATATCTGTGCTATTTTTGAAGCCAGTCATTCATATCTATTATTTTTAGCATTTTGTTGTTAACTAAAAGTAAGGGTCCCAGCACTGATTCTTGGGGGATACCACTGATGACCTTAGACAAGGGGTCTCCAAACATTTTTTGTCCTTCAAACAGCCCCTTCTTTACAGACTCTTGGAGGGCCAGACTTTGGGAATTTTCCTGCCATCAGTGGGAGTAAACATCAGGTATTATTAGGGGGAGGAATATTGCCCCATTAGTGGTGTCAGTGGGAGAAATGGTGCTCCATTGTTGGTGTCAGATACAAGAAACTATTCTGCTGCTCCATTGTTGGTGTCAGATACAAGAAACTATTCTGCTATTGTTGGTTTCTTGTATCAGTGGGAGGGATAGTGCCCCAAGGCCCAGCCCCCAGGCTGCAGTTTGGAGACCACTGCCTTACTCTGAATGGTCTAAGAATCATCATGAAAAACTCAATAAAAAGAAATTAAAATTCAGAATCATAAAAAGAAAAACAGTATGAATTCTGTATTTTAAGGATTCTGAGAGTAGTGGTTAGATTTCTATCCATTTACAAACTGATATTTACAATCCTGTAGACTTTACCTTACACCACCGTGTGTGCGTAACTGTGTGGAACGATTTTGCAAAATCCCGCACACAGGACCGGGTCGCAAGCGTGCTGATATTGGCGAGCTCCCGACCTACGGCTGGTCTTCTTAAAGGGGACGTACAGGTACGTCCATATGCCCAAACCGTGCCATTCTGCTGACGTATTTAGTCGTGCGGTGGTTCACTCTAAAACTACTCTGTCCCATCCCATCCAGCATACTGGCATCAGCGCCAGTATGCTGTTTTTTTTGTTTTTTAAATCGCTGTACTTACTGTGTAATGAATAATTAAAATTTCTCCCCACCACGGGTGATTGGCGCAGCTATGTCGCGTCACGCCTTCCGAAAATAGACGATTTAGGACTCTGCTCTTCCCAGCGCTATACGGCGCCTGTGCACAGACCTAGGAACTGACTGCGCAGGCGCCATATATAGCCAAGTCCTATGGCTATGGCACGTCACGCCCTCTGAAAAAAGCCAACATAGGACTCGACTATATACAGCACCTGCGCAGTTTGCTCTTCCTGGCGCTTGCGCACAGACCTAGGAGCCGAGTCCTAAATGGGCTATTTTCAGAAAGGGTTGACACGACCATCACCCGTGGTGGGGACAAATTAAAATGGATTCATTACACAGTAAGTACAGCGATTAAAAAAAACGTATGCTGGATGGGATGGGACAGAGTAGTTTTAGGGAGAACCTCCGCTTTAAACAGTTAACAGAAGTCATTGCAAGTCGAGCTGAAGTCTCTCCCGAAGTAGTGAGGAAACTTTATCTTAGTTGGTGTGACTCAAGTTGCTCCAATTAGAATGGTTCCATTGTCGTTATTGGGGCACAACTTGTCACACAACATTAGCAAATAAAAAATCCATTGGGCGTTTAATACCACCAAAAAAAAGTAACGTCTCAAAAAGAAATAAAGATATACAATTTGGATACAGTTTGCATGACCGTCAGTCAAAATATCAAAGCAGTATGCGCACCCGCGCCATCCCCACAAAGTTGGGAGCATGAAATTGTCCAAAATGTCTTGGTATGCTGACGCCTTAAGAGTCCCCTTCACTGGAACTAAGGGGCCAACCCCAACCTCTGAAAACAACCCCACACCAAGACTACGAATGCTCAGAAACTATTCACTACATCTGAAGTTGTATTTTGTTTGCATCGATTACGAGCATAATCCGTTCCAGGAGAATGCTCGTAAACCAAAGTACTTGCATATCAAAGCGAGTTTCCCATTTGGAGTCAATAGAAACGAAAATAATTTGTTCCTCATTGACTTCAATGGCATGCAATCCAACTATCGGCCAGAGGCGAGGGACGCCAGAGAGCCTCGGAAACGGACAAAAAGGCTGACCTCAGGAAACCTTGGAAAGACTTTGTTCCTGAGACTTGACAAGATCAACAGAGATGTCCTCGGGCCTTTCCAAACAGCGCCAATCGGTGATGTTCGGCTCTGGCGCCCCTTTCCACCTCAGACCAAACATGGTACTGCACACTGCTTTGGCCTGATAACAAGCATTTTGCAATACGAGCACTGTATTATTATTAACAGCGTTACTCGCAATCCTCTGAGGTTCCATGTGTGTGTGTGTGTATATATCAATAAACATATACATACATACATACACACACACACACATTTTTACAGATTTATATATAATTAGATTTTATATAAAGAGCGAGAGAGGAAATTATAACGCTTTGACACATTTCAGGTCTGGAAACAGGAAAGAGTGAATAAAAGGTGAATTTCTAATACAATATTTATTTGTTCTAGGTGTTTTAAAATGGGTACAATTTTAAAGATGTGCATTTACAGAAAAGGCTCTATAAAAAAGTCTACAGATTCACGTAATTAAAGTGTGATCCCACACGCGTTCCTCTTCATCCTCCAGTTTTACGGTGATGATGTTAAAGGTGACATCACTTCCAGCATTTGCAGACACACCATCCACACCTTCTTCACCATTGTTCTCTTTGGGAAGATCTGAGCTCTTGTGAACGTGTAGATCACCAGTGTGAGTTTTTTGGTGCTTTACCAGCAAAACCTTCTTGGGAAAACTAACCCCACAGTCAGAACATGAGAAAGGTTTATCTCCCGTATGAAGCCTCATGTGTTCTACAAGAGACGCCTTCCAGTTGAAGCCCTTCCCACATTCTAAGCATGAAAAACGTTTGTTGCCTTCGTGGGTGGCCTTGTGCCTCGCTAGGCCTGCGCTGGTGTCATAGCCCTGCCCACATTCCAAGCAAACAAACGGCTGTTGCCCATTGTGCACCTTCTTGTGCTTATCGAGGTGCGGCTTCTGCGTAAAACCTTTCCCGCACTCGGAGCAAGAATACGGCTTCTCCCCGGAATGGATGCGTTCGTGTTTTACGAGGACCGAACGGACGCTAAAGCTTTTGCCGCATTCCAAACAGGAAAAAGGTTTCTCCCCAGAGTGAGTTCTGGTGTGTCTGGCAAGGTCAGCCTTCTGCATAAAACCTTTCCCGCACTCCGTGCATTTAAAAGGACTGGCCCCTTTGTGAATTTTTTCATGCTGTGTGAGTGTGGAGTACTGCACAAAGCTCTTCCCGCACTCGGAACAGATGAACGGCTTTCTCTCGGTATGAGTGGTCCGGTGCCGTGCGAGGTGTGCGTTATTGATAAAGCTTTTCCCGCATTCGTCGCAGGGGAACGGTTTCCCACTCTTGTGCGTTTTCTCATGCTGCTTTAGATTGTACTCCCTAGAAAAACATTTGCCACAATCAGAACAGGAAAACGATTTGGTCTCACCATGGTGGTGGGTCAACTTGGAATCGGGCAAGGACTTCTTCCCGCAGTCTTGGTGAGAGGACTCTGTGGAAAGCTCTGGGACCTTGCTGTGGGTGCATTGATGGATTACCGATTGGACCTTCTGGCTACAGGCAAAGGGTTTTTCCCCGGTGTGGGTTATTTGGTGGGTAGCAAGTGCATTTGTATCAGAGAAGCATTCGCCGCATTCAGCGCACAAGTGAGGCTTGACTTCTGTGTGGGTCTGCTGGTGCTCAGACAATATGGACATGCTACTAAAACACTTCCCGCACTCAGGGCAGGGATATGGATGCTCTTCGGAATGAACCTGCAAGTCTTTATGGAATTCCGAATCGTATGAGAACATTTTGCCCGAGTCTCTATTTGGACATCCTTTCGTCTCATGGACTTTTCGATGTTGCTCAAGGGTGGCCTCCTCAGAGAAGCATTGACCACATTCAGCACACAAGTGAGGCTTGACGTCTGTGTGGGTCTGCTGGTGCTCAGACAATATAGACTTGCTATTAAAACACTTCCCGCACTCAGAGCATGAAAATGCTGCCTGTGTGTTATGAAGGGTCTCATACCTTGGATACGGCCGTTGTCCAGAATGAACCTGCAAGTCTTTACAGATTTCCAAATTGTATTTAAACACTTTGTCTCCAGAGTCTCCAGTTAGACATCCTTTAATCCTATGTTGCTCAAGGGCGGCCTCTACGTGAAAACACTTCCCGCACTCAGAGCATGGAAAATCTGCCTTTGCTTTATGAAGCGCCTGATGCCTTTTCAGGTTCCTCCTGCGTGAGAAGCGCTTGTCGCAGTCAGAACACGCAAAGGGTTTTATCCCGGTGTGCATACTCCGATGTTGCTCTAGGTTGGCCCGTTTATAAAAACCCTTCCCGCACTCGGGGCAAGAAAGCAGATTATCAGTAGAGTGGACCCTCAGGTGTTGCACCAATGACGACTTCCAGTTAAAAGCTTTCGGGCATTCCGAACACGCAAAGGTTTTCTCTCTAGTGTGGATTTTAACATGTTCCAAAAGTGACGACTTCCACCTGAACAGTTTCCCACACTCAGAACAGGAAAAGGGCTTGTTGTACGAATGAGTCAGTTTATGACTAGCGAGGTCATCTGCAGATGGGAAAGACGCCGAGCACTCCCAACAGAAGTAACACTTCTCCTCTGAATGAACCACCTTATGTTTGTCCAGATGGTTTTTCTGCCTAAAACACTTCCCGCACACAAGACAGGCAAACGGTCGATCACCGGTGTGGATCCTGTAATGTTTAATGAGGATGGAGCTTGCGCTAAAGCATTTACCGCACACGTTGCAAGAAAACGGCTTCTGTTCTGTGTGGGTTTGGATGTGTTTACAAAGGTCGGCGTTCTGGCTGAAAACCATCCCGCAGTCAGAACAGGAATACGGCACCTCGTCCTTGTGATCCCTCCTGTGCAGTAAAAATGTTGGGTACTGAGCAAAACATTTGCCGCAGTCCGAGCAAACAAAGGGCTTTCTGTCAATGTGAGTGATCTGATGACGGATAAGATGTACTCTGCTACTGAAACCCTTTCCACATTTATGGCACGGGAAAGGCTTGGATACGCGGCAAGGTTTAGGGTGTTCCTTAGGAACTGGTGTGTCACAAAACAGCTTTCCGTTTTCCAAGTGAGAAAGTGTCTGCTCCTCAGGGACAGAGGTCTGGAGGTCTATAGGATCTGCGTTGTGAGGACCTTGCTGTGCCGTTATATTGTGCTGCGGTGTTACACATTGATCTGCAAAAAAATAAATAAAATAAATAAAAATCTTGCGCACACAATATTAAAGCCATACTAAAGCAGGCCTCGACAAAATCCAGGCGCCAGGTCGCAATTGTGACAAGAAATTGTGACCTGGGGAAGCTGAAGCCTGCAGAAGGGGGCGGCCGGTAATTGAGGCCTTGACTTTGCAGCCTTCTACGGGCCTCAGCTTCCTTCTGTGATCTGGGCCATCTTGTGGTGGCCGTTGGCATTACAGGTTACATTATATTTACATTTGCTACTTTGTAAACAGCAGTTCTAATGTGTTTTTCACTGCCATCTCCGTCCCTCTAAATTAGAACCCCCAAAACAAATATATATAACACCCTATATTTTATATATAATAATAACACCATAGAGAATATAATGGTGGTCATTGCAATACTTTTTTTAATAAAAAAATATTTTTACTCAAATTTTTCTCCAAAAAAGTGTGCTTGAAAGATCGCTGCGCAAATACAGTGAAAAAAAGTGTAAGACAACAGTAAAGTTAGCCCAATTTGTTTGCGTCCGCTCGTGGAATGGCGACAAACTTTTACCCTTTAAAATCTCCATAGGCGACGTTTAAAAAATTCTACAGGTTGCATGTTTTGAGTTACAGAGGAGGTTTAGGGCTGGAATTATTGCTCTCGCTCTACCAATCCCGGTGATACCTCACGTGTGGTTTGAATACCATTTACATATGCAGGCGCTAATCGCGCATTCGCTTCTGCGTGCGAGCTCGATGGGACGGGGCGCTATTTTGGGCTCCTAAATTTTTTTTAGCTGGCTCCTAGGTTCCAAGCAAAATTTGTCAAACCCTGTACTAAAGTCTAAAGTTAAAAATAGCAAACATGTCACACTTACCTGCCGTGTCTAATTGTTTTGTGCAGAGCAGCCCATATTCTCCCCTTCTAGGGTCCCTACTCTGTGCTTTTGGCCCCTCCCTCCCGTTAAATGCCCCCCACAGCAAGCAGCTTGCTATGGGGGCACCTGAGCCAAGCCACAGCTCCCTGTGTCCATTCAGATATGGAGCTGTGGTCCAGTCCGGTCCCGCCCCCTTTGTCTCCTCATTGGCTGACTGAATTTGATTTGCTCCTGGTGCTTTCAATGGCATTGCGCTGCTATCCCAGCCAATGAGAAGGGGAGTCCTGGACAGCCGAGACACCCCTACAACATCGCTGGATCTAGATGGGGCTCAAGTATTACAGCTGTTTTATCTTAAAGTGGAAGTAAACCCTCCTATCGTCTTCAGCCAAGGAAGCTGCCATCTTGGCCTCTGTTTAATCTACAACTGCCATGATGCTGCACATGTGATCAGTTATGAAACCAGCCATTGGATGGTTTGACAGTTTGGTTGAGAGCACAAGCAAATGTGACAGCTAACAATCCCGGCATGCCGGAAATGCTAGCTAACTGTTTTTAGAAACTATAGGTTAACTTCCACTTTAAAGTGGATGAGAGTGGGTTTACATCCATTATAAACTCCTGCCATATTGCTGGTCTATAAGGATATAGATGCCCCCTGCATGTATCCTCACCTGTCAAATGTCTCCCTCTGTTATGAGACCCGAAAGACTGCAGATTCTGTAGGTGGGTCTGTTGTCTGGAGCTCACTGGGTGGAGTAGTGATGTCAGTAAACTCCCTGCCCACCTCTACACTCCCCTTGTCAACATTTTCTACTGTGCATTTCTTACACTGAACTTCTGCTATGATCACCAACATCCAGTCAAAACACAGAAAAGTCACCACATGATTTCAGCATTCCCAATCATGCTGAGGTGTGAAGCAGCCAATCCTGGGAGAGCTGGAGAAGAGAGGAGGAATCTGAAGTACACACAATGTCTCTCTCAGGCTCATGCACGAGATATTTAAATCACACTTGTCACTCACAGCAGGGCAGGGAACTGACTCCTATTTCTCTTTTTTTTTCAGTAAGATGAAAAATATCTTTGTCTTTGAATAAGGACCCTTTCACACTGGGGCACAGGCGGCGTCAGCGGTAAAGCACCACAATTTTTGCAGAGGTATTCGGCTGCTAGCGGGGTGCTTTTAACCCCTGCTAGCAGCCAAAAAAGTGTTAAACCAACCGCCAAGCGCCGCAGTGGCCACGCTGCCCATTCAATGGGCAATAGCAGTAGAGGAGAGGTATACACACTGCTCCAAAGATGTGGCTTGCAGGACATTTTTTAATGTCCTGCCAGCACACCGCTCCAGTGTGAAAGCCCTTCGGGCTTTTACACTGGAGTGACTCTTTCAGGGTGCTTTACACTCTAACGCAAAAAATGGCGCCTTAGTGCCTGCAAAGTGTCTCAATGTGAAAGGGGTCTAAGAAAATTGCTCAGAGCTGGATTAACTCTTCGTGGTAAGACTGGGCACAGATGACATGAAATCCTATACTGTACAAGGTGTAAGCCTTAACTAGAAAAAATGGGGTTACATCCACTTTAATGTATAAAATGCATGCAGATAAAGTATTTGTAAAGGCCGAAGTTTGTCTTTTTTTTTAAGTCAAACCTAATTCATTCACATTTGTGGTAAATGTTTAGTGTATCTAAGGGGCCCCAAGTACGTTATAAATCATTGTACAATGAAGAGAAATTCTTCACCCCCTTCCTACCCAGGCCAATTTTCAGCGCAAGCATGACAATTACTCGGTCATGTAACACTTTACCCAAATGAAATTTTTTAAAATGTAATTTTTTTTACGCAGCTTTCTTTTGCTGGTATTTAACCACCGCTGGGAGTTTTTTCTGCCATATAAAATGAAAAGAATACTGAAAATTTTGAAAAAAAAAAAAAGTTTTCTTAATTTCTGTTATAAAAGTTTGCAAATAAATAATCTGTCTTCATGAATTTAGGCAAAACTGTATTCTGCTACATTGCTTTTGGTAAAAATAACTTGGTAAGCGGCTTTTCCTCAGTTTGCGCGGACAGGGAGAGCCGATCAGCGTCTCTCCCTGTCAGGAGGGGGTCTGCGCTGATCATCAGCACATGGATTATTAGTGCAGCACCCATGAGATGTGCCACCACAGTGCCTATCAGTGCCGCCTGTCAGTGCCCATTAATTCTACATATCAGTGCCCGTCGGTGAAGGACAAAACAACATTTTAGAACCGATATTTCTTTTTTTTAAGGGTTTATTTTTTTTAGTTTCTGTCTTTTTTAGTTTGTTTAGCAAAACATAAAAACACCGGTGGTGGTGATCAAATACAACCAAAAGAAAGCTCTATTTGTGGGAACAAAATGATAAAAATATAGTTTGTGTACAGTGTAGCATGACCGCACAATTGTCATTCAAAGTGCAACAGCGCTGAAAGCTGAAAATTGCCCGGTATTGAAGCGGTAACAAAAAAAAATGTATAAATTATATATATAGAGATCTATATATATATAACATATTGTGACCAAAGCAGTACAGTGACCAAAGCAGTACAGTGTCACCAGAGTAACACCGAACTGCTCTGGGGATTTTGATTATTTATTTTCCTTTATACAATGATTGGTCATTACAGTGATAATCTGATAATTGTTATAAGCAATAATTTTTGACATCTATTCAAGTGTCTTTGTGTACTATTGTGATAGCTGTGATTGGCCACAGCTATCAAGTGGTACAGGTCTGCTGTGATTGGTCACAGTGTTTACATGGTACAGAGGGCAATCACAATAAATGGCTATGAATGGAAGTCATAGGGGTAGATGTAATAAAGTGTGAGCACTCAGAAACTTGTGCAGCTGTGCATGGTAGCCAATCAGCATCCAACTTCAGCTTTTTCAATGAAAGTGGTTGTAAAGGTTCAGTTCTCCGTTTTGCACAGAGTGGCTCGATCAACCTGTTCTGGGGTCCAATGGCAGCTCTCTTGGCTCCTCCCCGCAATAGCTACCCCCCTGTGGCGAAGCTCTCTCCCGAGGGGATTACCTTGCAGGCGCGCTCCTGTGTCATACACTCGACGTCCATAGCCGACAAGTGTATGACTCGGCCCTGCGTCCTGGTCATTGGATTTGATTGACAGCAGCAGGAGCCAACGGCTGCACTGCCATCAATCTTTCCAATGCATACCTGAGAAGCCCCAGAGAGAGCAACGTGGAATCGCGCCCATGGAAATTCGGGGCTCAGGTAAGTAAAACGGGGGGCCAGACACTGCAAGGTGTTTTTGCAGAAGATGAATTAAGGTGAAAAACCACACACACCTTTAAGCTTTGACAATAAAACCTGAAAGTGGATTTCTTTCTGTGCAGAGCTGCACCAGATTTTGCATTCTCCAGTTTTAGTAAACCTCTCCTATTGTGTACTACTGACCAATCACAGCGATCACATGGTACCAGGGGACAGCCTGGTACAGGAGGGTTTATTAAGATAATCTGCATCATTTATTAAGGGTAACCCTTGTGACACAATATAGAAGGACATTTAAATGTTACTAGTTGTCATGTAATTACCTGAAGGGGGACCAAGGAACCTCTGCTTGGTTCTGGAACCATCTGCCCCGGATATCCATGGCTCTTCTCCTTTCTCAATCCTATGTATGATGTCTGGCTTTACAGGGAGATATCCTTGCAAAAAAAAAAAAAAAAGTTATTACGGGATCACTCTTTTTCCTAAAATCTTTAAGTACGTTTCACATGAGGGATGGATTTGTCCACTTGCAGGAAACATGGAAGTCTAGGAGTTTAACTACTTCCCACGCTCTCTCCTTCTGAGTGGAGTGTGAAGAACAACACAAAGTGGCACATAACTGTGAAGCGGAAGGAAAATTATAAAATGGTTTTCACATTTTTTTTTACAAATAAATATTTGAAGAGTGTGGGGGGGCATTTGTATTGAGCCCCTTTTACTCCGATACCCCCAACTAAAATCTAAAATAGCTAAAATCTAAAATTGTCTTCAGAAGTCAGCTAAAATCTAAAATTGTCTTCAGAAGTCAGCTAATTAGTAAATAGAGTCCACCCATGTGTAACTTAATCTCAGTATAAATACAGCTGTTCTGTGAAGCCCTCAGAGGTTTGTTAGAGAACCTTAATGAACAAACAGCATTATGAAGGCCAAGGAACACACCAGACAGGTCAGGGATAAAGTTGTGGAGAAGTATAAAGCAGGGTTAGTAATAAAGCAGGGTTAGTTACTAAAACAAAAAATCTCCTAGCCTTTCTGCAGCTGCCCAGCAGGGCTGTTCCTCGAGCCTGTGGCCACCCAGCTGGGCAGTTTCTGGAGCCCACGGCCGCCCACTTAGCCTCTTCGCAACCGCCCATTCAGTTCACAGCATGGCTAGGGGGCAAAGACTAGAGGTCCACTGACTGGTGAGGATTGTGAGGTGAGAGGGGCTGGAGGAGACCCCATCTCCTGATTTTAGCATAGGTGTCACTGCTACGAGACGCCACAAAGTCAGAGACACAGTGAGTAAGGCCCCTTTCACATTGAAGCATTTTTCACGCGGTACATAAAAATAGCACTGCTAGACCACATGAAAAAAAACTGCCCTGTAGTCTTCAATGTGAATGCCTGAAGGCTTTCGCACTGAAGCGGTGCGCTAGCAGGACCGCTTCAAAAGTCCCACTAGCCACATCTTTGCAGCAGTATAGGAGCGGTGTGTTTACCGCTCCTATACCGCACCTTCCCATTGAAATCAACGCTCACATTGCATGCGGTAGTAACCCTTTTTCGGCCGCTAGCGGGGGTTAAAACCGCACCGCTAGCGGCCAAATACCGTGGTAAATACGATGGTATAGCAGCGCTAAAAATCACGCTGCTATACCGCCATCGCGGCTCCGCTGCCCAATGTGAAAGCAGCCTAACACTACCTGCGATTATAGTTGCCATTAAAAGTCCCCACTACAGTTCTCAGACCAGCAAATGACCCTAATCAAGAGTACCTAAGTTGGCTGATCAGAAAGAATAAGATAAAAAAAAAGAAAGACAGCTAGAGAGAGTGATGGGGGAAAACACAGAAAATTAGGATAGAGAGGGATAAAAGGGATAGAAAGGAATGTAACATATGAGGTTTTAATACTGTACGAGTGGAGGAGACTCAGGGAGCGCTAAATTTCCGTAGGTTAGAGGCGCAAATGACTTTTCTTGCCTTGGGTGCTGGCCAGCGCTGTATCCTCCTAGGCCAACAAGGTCCAGGCCTAGGGCAGCACGGAAAGGTTCCCCGCCGGCTTGTGCTACACTGTTAGTGTAGTGCCAGTCTAATGGGCCGGACTGGGCTGAGAGGCCAATTCGTTCAGCACCCCCAAAATCAGTCCAGCTCCCCCATAAAGCGGCCGCACTGCTTCCGGTATTTAGGGGGCCGGCATTTCGCAACTGGGTGTGTATCATCCTGGACCACAAACCTTCCTCATTGTGCTATATGTTTTCTGCTGCCCCATTACCATGGTTTTAATTTTTAGTCCTCTCCATAAAATTATCAGAAATTTGTGCTTAAAGTAGAACTATAGGCAACACTTTTTTTTTTCATTTGAATAGAGTGAGGGAGGGTTTTAGCCCCTGTCAGTTTATTTTTTTACCATCCCTGTCCCATTGCAGAGATTTCCCTTTACTTCCTGCCCCATAGCCAAACAGGAAGTGCGAGGAAATCTATGCAAATTATGGGAATCCATTGCCCCCCCAGGCCCTTAGAACTAGTGTCCCCACTCAAAAAGTGGGGCGGATCTAAGGTTTAGGGTCTTATACAGAAAGGGGCGTGGCCTTGACAGGAAGGGATGGGTCATGTTTAAATTAGGGGGTGAATGAGTTTAGTCAGGCCTAAGGCAGCAAAAAACCTAAATATACCACTGGTGCTGAAAACGCACGCTGCAAAAACGTTACTGTTGGGGGTCCCCACAACTTGGGAAATTGTATCAAGGGCTCACGATACTAAAGGGTTAAAGGGGTGATTCACACTCCAAAAAAAAAAACGGCGCCTGCGCACCTGCATTCGTGTTCCTTCAGCAATTCGTGATGCGCTGTATGCGCCGGGCTGAGGGACGTCAATCACAGCCTGCGATTCTAAACACCAAGTCCCGCAGGTTTGACGGAACGGAAAAGAGCCCGTAAAAAGGTATGTATAGAAAAAAAAAAAAAAAAAAACATTTTAGTGCCGTGAGCGCTTGATACAACTTCCCAAGTTGTGGGGACCCCTAACAGTAAAATTTTCACAACATGCCTTTTCAGCACCAGTGTTATATTTCGATTTTGTGCTACCCTAGGACTAAACTCATTCACCTCCTAATGGGTGGGCTCCGTGACATGCCTGAAACTTTTTTGGAGGGTGAACCTCCCCTTTAAGAACCACTGGTTTAGATCAAAGCATATTCATGTGTTAGAATGGCCCAGTCACAGTCCAGACCTAAATCATATTGAGAATCTGTGGCAAGACTTGAAAATTGCTGATCACAGACGCTTTCCATCCAATCTGACAGAGCTTGAGATATTTTACAAAGAATGAGCAAAAATGTCCCTCTCTAGATGTGCAAAGCTGGTAGAGACACCCCCAAAAAGACTTGCAGCTGTAATTGCAGTGAAAGGCGGTTCTACAAAGTATTGACTCCGGGGGGCGCCATACAAATGTACCCCCCACACTTTTCTCATATTTGTAAAAAAAGTGTGAAAACCATTTATCATTTTCCTTCCACTTCACAATTATGTGCCACTTTGTGTTGGTCTATCACATAAAATCCCAATATAATACATTTAACCACTTCCCGACCGCCGCATGTACATATACGTCCACAGAATGGCACGTACAGGCAGATGGGCCTATATATACGTCCCTGCCTTTGCGCGGGTCCAATCGGGACCCCCCCCGCGCTACATGCGGTGGTCGGAAACCCACGGGGAGCGAGCCGGCACGAGGGCGTGGCTATTCGTTTCTAGCCGCCCGCTCGCGATCGCTCCCCGGAGCTGAAGAACGGGGAGAGCCATATGTAAACACGGCTTCCCCATGCTTCACTGTGGCGGCTGCATCGATCGAGTGATCCCTTTTATAGGGAGACTCGATCGATGACGTCAGACCTACAGCCACACCCCCTACAGTTGTAAACACACACAAATCCTACAGCGCCCCCTGTGGTTAACTCCCAAACTGCAACTGTCATTTTCACAATAAACAATGCAATTTAAATGCATTTTTTGATGTGAAAATGACAATGGTCCCAAAAATTGGTCAAAATTGTCCAAAGTGTCCGTCATAATGTCGCAGTCACAGGAAAAAAAAATAAAATAAAAAAAAAAAAAAAAAAATCGCTGATCGGCGCAATTAGTAGTAAAAAAATAAAAATGCAATAAAACTATCCCCTATTTTGTAAACGCTAAAATTTGCGCAAACCAATCGATAAACACTTTTTTTTTTTTTTGGTAAAAAAATAAAAAAAACACAATAAGAATACATATCGGCCTAAACTGAGGAACATTTTTTTGTTATGTTTTTGGGGGATATTTATTATCGAAAAAAGTAAAAAATATTGAATTTTTGGGGGATATTTATTATCGAAAAAAGTAAAAAATATTGAATTTTTTTCTAAATTGTCACTCGATTTTTGGTTATAGCGCAAATAATAAAAAAGCACAGCAGTGATCAAATACCACCAAAAGAAAGCTCTACTTGTGGGGAAAAAAGGACGCCAATTTTGTTTGGGAGCCAATTGTCTGTTAAAGCGACGCAGTGTCGAATTGTTTGGGCATTTAGCAGCATATTGGTCCGGGGCTAAAGTGGTTAAGTTTTTGGTTGTAACATGACAAAATGTGGAAAATTTCAAGGCGCTGTACCTGCGGAGTTCCTTCAAGAATTGTGAGCAAGTCTACCTAGAAGGACCGATTCTGTTTTGAAGGTGAAGGGCGGTCACACCAAATATTGATTTGGTTTGGATTCTCTTCTGTTTGGATTCTCTTCTGTTCATTTACTTTCCATTTTGTTTAGTAACACTTCTATTAAATTATCTTTAAGACTACAAAAATCAAAAGTGATGGGGTGTCAAACTAGCGCATCCTCCAAAGAAATAAAAAAATATAAAAAAATGCATCTACAGGGGTATTGGGTGGGATGTCACAATAGGCAAAATAAGACTGTACTTACCTAAAGATCTCATAGACCAGAAGTTCTCCATCATGACATTCTTATAGGTCTCCTTCTGTCCAACCTTCAGGGATTCCCACTCTTCTTCTGAGAAATAGATTGCCACGTCATCAAACGATAACTTATAAAACCTTATAAAAAGGAAAAGAAAATGAATCACTTCAGCCCCCAGCAAATTCTGACATTTGGCACACACCGGAAAGATCTTACAAAATTGTTTACTAGAAAATTACTTAGAACCCCCAAAACACACACACACACACACACACACACACACATATACATATTTGTGGGCTAGATTCAGGTAGGTATTTACGTTACGCCTCCGCAACTTTTACAGGCAAGTGCTGTATTCACAAAGCACTTGCTCCGTAAGTTGCGTCGGCGTAGCGTAAATGGGCCGGCGTATCAGCGCGCGCAATTCAAATTGGGCAGGTAGGGGGCGTGTTATATTTAAATTAACGGTGACCCCACGTAAATGACGCGTCGAACGGAGCATGCGCCGGCCGTGGACGTATCCCAGTGCGCATGCTCCAAATCACGTCAACGAAAATGACGTCAACGCAACTTACGCCCAAGCCCCATTCTGAATCGGCTTACGCAAATGACGTAAAATTTATAAATTCCGACGCGGTCCCGACGTCCATACTTAACATTGGCTGCGCCATCTTTTTGTTGGAATATCTTTACGCCTGAAATCGCCTTACGTAAAACGGCGTATCAGTACTGCGACGGCCGGGCGTACGTTCGTGAATCGGCGTATCTAGCTAATTTACATATTTGACGCGTAAATCAGCAGAAGCGCCACCTAGCGGCCAGCGTAAATATGCAACTAAGATATGATGGCATAAGAGCACTTGTGCCGCTCGTATCTTTGCTCAATCCCGGCTTATCTTGTTTTCTGAATACAGAAAAAAGATAAGCCACGTAACCTCTTAGATGCGCCGGCGTATCTCGAGATACGGCGCGTAACTTCTTACTGAATCTGGTATAATATATATAGATATATATGATATAAATGGTCACCACCGCTTACGACCTTCCATTCAACCAGGACAAGCTTATCTGACACAATCTGACAATCCTGCATACACAATCCATATCATTTCCCATAAACAAGACAAGACTCAAGCTCTGCACTTGCTTCCAAAGATATGGACCATTTATTGATATTTTCTCAGCTTCTTATACAGTTTCAAGCATAATGCAGTTAATCACAGGACAATGTAGTCTCCATCCCCCTTCACACCATGGGGGGCTTCCATCACCTTAAAAGGCATTCAGGTAAGCTAATTATGTAGACACGTCGGCACCGGATCATCAATAGAGTTAACTCAGAGAGCATGACATTCCTGTAAACAATAGAATTCAATTAACCTTTAGAATAACACAATAGGGTAAACAGAGAGCTTCACACAATGAAAGAGTCTTTCTTACAATTAACACCTTTTCAACAGAATGTGTCCTTCACATTGAAGAGCCAACCTCACTTAACATTTCAAAAGCCTATTATACAGAGGGATGTGTCACTGTCTTGGTAACCTGGTCTCAAGTCCACATGAACCACTTTTGTAATATTTCAGTCCTGCAATATGAATTATTATTAATGTCCCATCTCATGTAATATATATGAATTATGATTGTTTGTCACCCTATGGCCCTAGTGGACATAAGGTGACCCTATCTCAGTCTGCCATGGTTCATTCCGTTACATCTCTCCCCTTTCGGTGGGAGACGGACATAGGTGGGAACCCCAAACTCCGAAGTCCGTCAGTAGTTCCAGTCCTCCAATGCTGGTATCCATACTGTACCCCAAATAAATGGCTCCAAACTGAGCATTACTCACCCCGCCAACCTCTGCCTCTCTCAGAGAACACGCCTGCCGCTGGGGAGAAGGCAGGGTGGCTGGGCTCAGTCCATCATGCTGTTGGGGGTCTGGGCCAACTGCCCCCCCTTCCTGGGGTATACCAGTGGAGACTGAAGTCCCATCCACTGGTGCTTGGTGAAAACCCCCCGGTGCTTGCAAAGCAAAGCCGACATCCTCCTGCCCCAGTCCTGTACCATTTTCTGGGGTTGTGCCCCAGGAACCCCCGCTTCTGTTAGTGAGGAGCAGAGGCCTATGACACTCTGCTCTGTTGCCAGCTCTTCCGCTGGGTTGCTGTGAGTGAAGACCACAGTCCCATCCACTACACACACACACACTCCCACCCCTCAAATTTTCCACTCGCCTACTCGCATTTTGCGAGTGGAAAATTGTTTCTGGCGAGGACCTGGGAGTGGGGGGGGGGGGGGGGGTTTGGGGTAGCGGATACCAAGCCATGGGGATTGCTACACAATCGGGGAGCCGTTCTCCATGCATTAAGGAAGACAAAAGCCGCGGGATTACAGAGCCCCCCCCCCCCGATAACCTGCCGTTACAGCTGAGTTTACATAGCAATTGCCACCGCTCACCGCTCGTGGTTCACAGCACCCCCCACCTCCTGACCCGCGCCGTTGATTGTAGGCTCATATAGACCAGAATCTCCCGGGCGGCGTCCACGTTCGTCCTCTTCGTCCCAGCCATTGGCTAGGCATCCTGTCAATCTGATACAGGCACGGGATCAGCCATTGAGGCGGGGCTGCTGTGTAACCACGAGCGGAGCGGTGGCACCGGGGGTGGATGCGAGCGACGCCTCAAGTAAACTCAGCTGTGGAGCCCAACAGCGGGATATCGGCTGGCCGCCGCTGTAATCACAGGAGCGCCCGCAGCTTTTCCGGGCCACTCTTGCGAGACGCCCCCATGAAGAGGGGTGATCGATGCACAGGGAAACCGGCTCCTGATCAATCCCCGCATGCACAGTGGAGGCGTTATACACATGTTTGTTTTTTTTTTTAAACGCCCCCCCCACTGACTTTAGTGTCCTTCTCCTGTCATAAAACATGTACGATCCTCTGCATAAAACATTTAAGGTCATTTCATGAGCATTTAGAGGCCGCAATTAGGGCACAGTGAGGGGTGGTGCAGGTGTAGGGCAATGGTTGGGGTCGACTGGTGGCGAGTGAACCCTTAAGGCCTGGCTAGTAGCTCAGGACTTGAAATGTTTATTTTATTATATATATATATATAAAAAATAAACATTATACACACACACACACACACACACACACACACACACAGTATCTCATAAAAGTGAGTACACCCCTTACAATGAAAATATTTTCTTCCATCTTTTCATGTAACAACACTGAAGAAATGACACTTTGCTACAATGTTGTGTAGTGAGTGTACAGCTTGTATAACAGTGTAAATTTGCTTTTCCCTCAAAATAACTCAACACACAGCCATTAATGTCTAAACTGCTGGCAACAAAAGTGAGTACACCTTTAAGTGTAAATGTCCAAATTGGGCCCAATTAGCCATTTTCCCTCCCTGGTGTCATGTGACTCGTTAGTGTTACAAGGTCTCAGGTGTGAATGGGGAGCAGGTGTGTTAAATTTGGCGTTATCCCTCTCACTCTCTCATACTGGTCACTGAAAGTTCAACATGGCACCTTATGACAAAAAATTGAATTGCAGGGCAGTATTCCAACATAATGACCTTATTAGTTATCAGCGTAGCCCCTCCGCAGATGCCCACACTGGACCACCAGGGAAGCCACCAGGGAAGGGTGGGGGCAACATGTGGCTGGCCAGGTGTCTACCCCATGGCCATTCACATGTTAAAAAGTATTCACAATAAATGCCAATCAGTGCCCACAAATGGGCACTGACTGGCAACATGGGCACTAACTGGCAAACATAAAACTAGTGATGCCCAGCAGTGCCACCCCTCAGTGTCCATCAGTTCCACCTCTCAGTGCCCATATGTGCCACCCATAAGTACCCAGCACCGCATATGAGTGCCCATCAGTGCCGCCTCATTGTTGCCCATCAGTGCAGCCACATCAGTGCAGCCACATCAGTGCCTGTAATTGAAGAAAAAAACATACTTATTTACAAAAAAACACAATTACAGAATAAAATCGCAGAGGTGATCAAATACCACCAAAAGAAAGC
The DNA here is from genome assembly GCA_029574335.1 of Rana kukunoris. Lineage (NCBI taxonomy): Eukaryota > Metazoa > Chordata > Amphibia > Anura > Ranidae > Rana > Rana kukunoris. The sequence continues at coordinate 657 of JAJQKJ010002299.1, read as the reverse complement.
TCTATTTGTGGCAACAAAATGATAAAAAAAAAAAAAAAATTGTTTGGGTACAGTGTAGCACGACTGCTCAGTTGTCATTCAAATTGTGACAGCGCTGGAAGCTGAAAATTGGCCTGGGCAGGAAGGTGCGAATGTCCCTGGTATTGAAGTGGTTAAGATACTGTTTGTGTTTGTGTTGTTATAATATTATATATTAATGAGGCCCTAGAGAATAAAATGGCGGGTACTGCAATTTCTTACATAATCACACAATTTTTGGGGTAAAAATGTACTTCATTTTAATGTGCAAAAACATAATACCCAACAGTTTGATAAAATATATAAAAGATGACGTTGCGCTGAGTAAATAAAAACCTAAACATACCATACTCTAAAACTGCATACGCCCGCGGAATGGCGCCAAACTACGGAACCCAACAATCTTCAGAGGCAACGTTTTATAAGCCTTTACAGGTTACCAGCTTAGAGTAACACAGGAGGTGCTGGAAGTACTGCTCTGATGTTCGCGGTGAGGTGTGATCACCATTTACATATACCTGCGGTCCCTAAGTGTGCATGGGCACAGGGGAATCAGGGCACTTTTCTTTTTTTTTTTTTTCTTCGGATCAACTTTATAGCTCTCACAAGAGACGAGCAACATCCCTTGTGATAGCTGGA